>CAEFZX010016432.1:0-93425 GCA_903066825.1 Alfaro cultratus | reverse complement strand
AATCAAAGCTAAAGGCGGTCCAACAAAATATTAGAGAGTGTGACCATTTTTTGGTGGCGACTTTTTTTTTGGCCAGGCAGTGTATGTCTTTCTTTTCCTGAATGCAGTTTTTTTAATTAACAAAATGCCTTTGTGTTCCTTTTGTGTTCAGTGATTTTTAACTTCAAACCTTCCCAAATTATAAAATTATAAACTCTCACCCTATTTGATGTAAGTGACTCCTGCTGTAGATGTTGTTCTGGGAAATTTGGTGAATTTCTGGATGAGCTATTGATGTTTTCTTGGAGTAATTTTGGTAAACCGGACACTCCCAGGAAGGATCCCCACTTCTCCATTTTTTACATTTATTTAGGGACAATTGCTCTCTCTGATTCACAAAAGCTACTAAGTAATTCTTTCCAGACTGATGTCACTGACTATTGGTGATTTTCCTTCAATTGGTGCGTGAAGTGTTTCTCTTCCCCTCACATAAGGGCATGTTAGTTTACATAGCTTTCAGTCAGTTAATAAATAAAATAATCTTTTACAAACTGCAACCAGACACGATGTTCTCTGGTCATTATTGTCTGATATTAAAATTTGTTTAACCTGAAACCCAGACGTGTGATAGAAAATCAAAAACAGAGAAACTCTACAGGACTGTATGTTATCAGAAAACACAATTTAACACAGCTTAAAAAAGCAAAAACATCTATATTGGCTGTCATAAGTCCAGAAAAGTATCACAGTTTTAAAATACACACATCAAAACTAAAACCTTTTATTTATTCTGATATTTGATGTCAAATTGCTAAATCAGTTCAACTAATGTCAAACAAAAATGATCAGTTTTACCATTTTAATTTTCTGTTTTTGGATGAAAAAAGTGCAGAGATGATGTAAGAAGATTCTTCATTTGAATAAAAAAGATGAAATTCCAGTTTATCTTGTGGTTTTTACCTGCACATTTCCGTTCTCTTGTCCCAGAACCACTGCAGATGGATTCCTGCACATACATGTAGAGCGGATTCTGAAGGGCAGCTCCTGTGACTGGAACAGCACCGATCCTGTTCTGCCATCCCGCACCTGTGATAAAAACACACAAAACAAGGGGATAAAACCGTATCATCGTACAGTTCAGCTTCACTTTCATTGAGAAACCAGCTTTCTTAACAACTCACCAGGAGTCTGTTGCAGTTGTCTGCAGCCGACACGATGATTTCCTCACCATTGAAGAGAACGTCCGAATCTCTCTTCAGGCAGATGGCCGAGGACGTGTGGACCTTCTCGGTCTCCCATAACTGTAACACATGACAAGCAAGACATGTGAACCCCCACTCTGCTACAAATACGTTTATGCTTCATTATATTTGTCCAGTGTATTTAAATAAAGCTGAATTGATCCAACGGATGATAAAAGAAAATGATAAAAGTTTTAAGCCACTTTTTATGAATAACTACAAAACTTCACAATTTATGGCAGATATTTCTATCAAAAAACACAGAAAAGAAGCAAAACCCTGGCTAATAACGGTTTTGTTTTACCAGACATTTGTCATGATTTCATGCTTCTTTATTTATGGATGAAATGTGACCTGGTGTCAAAAAAATTAAGCCCACCCAGACACAATCACCCATTCCAGAAAACACAATTTCTGGTTTTGTACAAGACTTTTTTTCCAAAGACTTTGCAGGTTTAGAAAGGACAATGGTAGAAACGTCTCCATCCGCCTTCATGTCCTTGGGCCGGATTCTTCACCCACCTTGCACTGCTAACGGTGGCAGTAGTGTATGGCAGCCTCGCCTCTGGACAGGAGAGCTGTACCTACTATCCAGTAGCTCAGTTCTGTAAAACGTTTTGGGTTTTACAGTACTCATGTACTGTACTCCTTTGTTACAGGAGTACAGCAATAACAAAGGACAGTTACTGCTGTTCTTTGCAATAACTGCCGAAGGACAGGCAGTCAAGGAAGGAAATGCAAACTCATAGTCGTCATCCCATTTGGAGGAAAAAGTACTGACTGAGTCCGTCAGAGACACACAGACTTTAACATGTTTTGCTTTCCTTAGAAGAAGACATGTTAGTCCAACACCACAGACCAGTGTGGGCTGTTTGTAGCCAGAGAGCTGAGACTTGGTAGGTTCAGAGCTGCATCTCTTACCCAGGGTTATCCTGACCACAAGAGGCTCAAATCCACTCTCAGGTGGTTCTGACCTGTTACACAACCTCAATCTCTGTCAAACCATTCGTTTTGGAAGTTGCACATTTCCCAGATTACATCTGACAGACTAAAATAAATGTCACCACATGCTGTTCATATCAATATTAAAAACAGTTTTATATGTTTTTCTGTTATTAGAACCTAAAATAAACCCAGCATAGCAATTCCTTATCTTGTATGTCCAAGTTGGCCAAACTGTCAGATACCAACAACTGGAGGAACATCCAGCTTCTGTAACAGCATAAAATCGCATCACGTGGATGAAAACACTCACCCTGATTGTCTGGTCGTCGGAGCAGGACAGCAGCTGAGAGCCGTCTTTAGAGAACTGGACCCGCTGGACCCAGCTCAGGTGGCCGCTGCAGTCTGCCCGCTTCTTCTTTTCTTCAAGATCCCACAGCTTAAAAGAAACCACATAGGAACAAATAACAGCTTTAACCACACTTTGAAATTTCACAATTTAAACTACATTTGAAATGCAAAGGATTTGCAGCACTCTCCACACTGACTGGCACTTATGGGAAAAATTCGCAAAAAGGTATAAATTGGGATTGCTTAGCAACAAATGCACTCACATCTATCAGTAGGAAATCGTGCTTTAATTAATTTATTTTAAGGTCTTTTTACACATCTTCAGAGGTACCACTGAATATGGAGGACACTGCAAAATATTCCCTTGTTTCAGGAGAAATTACATGAAACTAAGTACTAGCATAGCTAGCTAAATGAGTACCTCAATGGCATAATTTGAGAATGCTAATGCCAGCAGGTTACTGGCAGGACAGGCGTGACAGTATTGCACCGTGCTCAGACGATTCGTCTTGATATCCAGCAACATGTCCGACGTCTGGACGTCAAACACCTAAGAAACAGGAATTTCAAGGCATAAGGACACACATGTGTTGTTTCCTTACAGCTTGTTATATTTAAAAAGGATGTGAAAGAGATCAAAAACGGCAAAACTTTGCAGATGCAAAACAAGAGCAGGAAAGACAGAACAGAAAGTGGCTTTTAACTAATCAACCGACACATTTGACGACTTTCATCAAATAATAATCAGCGTGTGGTCATCCATCCTGACTTGCATTCAAAATTTCTCATTTTCCTGCATTAATGCTCACCAAGGCAGCATTTCTGGCGGCACATATGATGCGTTTGCCGTCTGCGGTCCAAGTGCTGCACTTCACAAGAACGTCCTCATCATCGCTTTCTGACAAGAAGCTCTTCACGTCGATAGTCTTCCACTCGTTGGCTGCAGACACCTGGAACAACTGTTTGAACACAATGACAAAAAAAACTAAGTTATAATATCAAGCATGTTATTTATTAAGGGTGATTAAGGTAAAATGACCACAACATGATCAACCATAAATCAGTCCAGCTTTAAAATATGTTCATTTAAAGATATTTCTATTTGGCACAGATTTTGTTTTACTGGATTTAAAATTTCTGCAGGGAGAAACTTTGTTAACACACTTACAAACTTTTAGGTTTTAAATAAAACAACAACTCAAATCATGAATGTATCTATCTAAATTTGACTGAAAGTCACCTTAATGGTGCCGTCATTGGAGGAAGTGGACAAATAGGCATCATCAGGAGAGAAACAGCAGTGGTTCACCGGCTCGAAGTGACCAAACATGGTGTTCTGGGACGACGGCTTGTTCAGATTCCAAATCTAAAGAAACAGAAATAATACACAATGTGACAAATACTGACATAAAAAAAATAAGACAAAGTGAAGAGGAATGTAGAGAAAGGTCAAGCTATTTCTCACCTTGACATTTAAGATGCTGTCGTTGGAGCATGTGGCCAGTAGGAGGCGCTGTGACGTGTTGGTGAACTCGCAGTGGTTCACCTGCTCTTCATGCTCCTCTGCAAAGATCCTCAGTAGTTTGCCTTGCTGGATGTTCCACACCTGCAGGATAAAATCTCACATTTAGATAGAAAAACATAGAATTTTCCATCTGTAAATTAGACATTTAGTTGCTTATATTCATTAGCCGCTGTGATTAGCAGCTAATGCTCACCTTGACTTTCCGGTCACTTGAGCAGGTTGCCAGAAGATGGTCATCAGAGGAGAAGGCACAGCAGAGAACTTCTTCATCGTGAGCGTGGATCTCTATCAGCTTCTCACCTGAGGTACTTTTAAATACCTGAGAGAAGAGTTCACTGATTAAAATCAAAAAGACAGAAGTGAGATTTATTTGGTGCATTACTGAATCAGAAACACATCTCAATTTTAAAATCAGACTTAGCAATTAATTAAAAAAGCGATTCAATGTACAAAACTTAAAGGGATGTTTATAAATATATATTTCACATTAAAGAAAAAGGTTTAAAAGAGATAAAAGACATATGTACATGTTAAATGCAAAAGTAACCAATAGTACAATGAATGTGGTTACATAAATAAATATACAACAATTACAAAAAAAACATTTGAAGAATTTTAAACATATAATATATATTAAAAGGAAATATTATGAAATCAATAAATCAAGAATTAAAGATAACGTATCTAAAATGACAGAAACAACTGAAAATAAATACAGTTGAAAAACAGAAAGAAGCAAAGAAAGAAAAACTGAGATAAATAAATACAAAGAAAAATATATATAAATAAAATGCTAAATAATATAATAACTTATTTGACAATATTTATAAGTAATTGGTTTTCTTTGCCTTTCTGGTTGTAATATTGCTCCAGATACCTTCGCGATTTTGCTGGCTCCACAAGAAGCAATTTTGGTTCCATCGTGGGAGAAGCAGGCGGAGTAGATGGAGCCCAGGTGAGGGTGGATCACCAAACGGGACAGATTTTCTACGTTGCTATTATTTCTGTAAAGACATACACAAATACACTCAAAAACACAGAATGGAAGATTCTGATAAGTATTTTTCTAAAATGAATAATCTCCTAAAGTCATTAAGTACAATATAATTGAAGAGCTACAAAATAATTGTTCCCACTCCAGCTTGACTAAGCCAAAATTAGAATTTTGCCTAAAAAATAAAACTGTTTTCATACATTAATTCAAAGTAGAACTTCCCAGCATTGGCCGGGTGCAGCGCCTGCTCCCGAGCCTGTCTGTAGACGGCGGAGGATTGCGGCTGAGACAGAGCGAGCTGCACGACGTCGGGGAACGGACGCTGTTCGAGGTGGTGGCCGTTCAGCGACAGAAACTCCTGGAACTGGCTGCAAACTTCACTGTTCTGGGTCGGAACAGAGCAAAACATGTAGAAAAACTCCCAACCGCCTCAAAGACAGCAGCTAAATTCGACATGTTTCACTGACCTCTTTGTCCAGAATGGGTCCGTACTCCATGTAGTCGTTGATGAGGGGAGCTGGACCCATTACCTTCGCCTTCATCCTGACCCAGTCCAGCGAGAACATGAGCGAATGCAGCTCCTACCCAAAAGGAAAACAGAAGAAGACATAATGAAGACAAGGTGAACTTGTCTAACTGAATGGACATACTGGAACGGAGTTGAGTTTCACCTGGAACATCTTGGCTTTGGCCAGGTGATAGGTGAGAAATCTGATCCAATAAAGACGGCCCTCGTCTCCAGAGGTGGGAGCAGCCTCTTTGTAGTGATGGTTGTACTGGTTCACCACCTTACTGTGAAGACTCTGAAATGTGGCAGGATATCACTGATTAACAATAAACCTGAAATTGTTCTCCAGTTGTATTTATTTTAGATATAACAAAGGATCAGGTAACATGGTGTCTGTTCGTTTTTTGATAATCAGAGTTATTTAGAGTTGGTATGTTAAGATGCAAAAGAAAGGGGCCAAACCTCTATCTGATCTCGGTTCTGCTCCACCAGGAAGTCCAACTGGAGGTCGTGAAGGTAGTACAGGTTCAGTCTACTGTTGTTGTCTACAAAAAGCAGGGATTTGTTGACAAACTCTTGGAGAATGTCTTCCACTTCCTCTGGCTCCAGATCCCACAAAACACACAATATCTACAAGAAAAGAAAGAGGAGTCTTTTGTGTTTTTTTAATATTATTTTTGATCTAGATCATAAAATAGTCAAGTTACTTTTCAAGACACCAGCAAGTAAAGGACAGTACTGGAAGATGAAGGAAAGGAAACTTATAGCCGCTCTTATAAATTTTTGTCAAAGTCATAAAATTCAGTCACTGTAGAAAATTAACTGTCAATTTTGAGCGTTTAGCTGTTTGTTCTCTGTGTTCACGATGAATTGGAAAGTGTAACAGGAGTGTACTGCATAGAAAAACCTTAGCGGGGATCTTGACATCCTTTTGCAGCACAGTCAGGTCTTTGTAAAGCTCCCGATGTTCGTCTGGTAAAACCTCGATGCTCGCAGCCATGGCCTGATCCAAGGCGTCGTAGTCGTAGGATGAAGACTTCCTTATGCGCTTGAACTGCTTCTGCCGCAGCTGGCGGAGGTAGTAATCCCACCGGTTGGGTTTGTCTTTGAGCAGAGCACCGATCAGAGACACAACCAGAGGAGAGCCTGAGAGGCAGACGATGTGTGGATTAAAACCACAGTTTAAAAGGGTAAACGATTAAAACTTACTGGAATGTCAGAGGCCAGTTTTTATTTTTTCAGTTTACAGACCTTTACATTCTTTGACGATGTCGCGAGCCTCCACAGGAAGCGCGTTTTGATTCATTTTAGTGTACAGGGCCAGGATCTCCAGCGCCTTTCTGTCGTCCAGACCACTTTCTACTTCCACCTCATACTTGGCACCTAAAACATGAAAGCACAAGAGCAGATAATACACATAGTGTGGGTAGAGCTGCTGGGTTTTTTCTTACTGTAACAAAGAAAATGACATGAATTCAGGGCAGACGACATACCGCTAACAGAATCAGTGAGGCTTCGGTTTCTGGTGGTCAGAAGAATTCGACAGTGAATATCAAACACTTTGAGCACTGAGCTATCCCAGATGTCATCGAGGATTAATAGAGATCTAAAAACAGAAACAAAAAAGATCACATCTTTAAATTACACCACTACTGTTTGATAACATATGAAATGACTGCTAGTTTGACATAAATAATAATATTTATCTAACAGAGATGATGACTCGATCCAGAGGATCATCCGGCTTACCTGGGATACCTGCGCAGCATCAGGAAGCGCAGGCGCTCCTTTGCTTCATCCAGAGAGGTGGGTGGCCGGTGTTGCGACTGGGAATCCAGGTTCTGCTCCAGTCGAAAACACAATGACTGGATCTTCACCAGCAGGTCTGATTTGTCCAGCTGACCGATGGACAGCCAATGAACCCCATTGGGGAAACACTCTGTGGGCAGGAGATGGGGAGAGGTGAGAAAAAGGAACAATAACCCCTATTTAGCAAAACCTAGAATTCATGTTTTCTTTGAGTTATTTAGATATCCACCTTCAACAAGTCTCTGGTCTCTGACAGCCTCGGCGGCGAGCACAGACTTCCCCGACCCAGCCATGCCGAATACCGTAACCCAGCCGCCGGCATCTTTCTGGAGCAAATCAAGTTTCATCCTGACCTGATTCAGCAGCTCTGGTCTGCTTACAAACACCACCGGCCTTTGTGGGACGCCACCTTCACTCAGCATAATTTCAACTGTTGAGGAAAACAGAAAATAGTTGATTTAAAGTATCCGGATTCAGAATGCGGAAAACATTAGGGTGGAACTCAGCCACTCCACAATTTCTCACTTCTCACCGTAAGTTTCGGAGCTGTCAAAGGAGCCCTTTCGTCCATTGAAGGAGACACCTGGTAAGTCTTCATACAGCGGTTTTGCCAGATCATAGTACGTTTCTTTAACCAGCGCGTTATAGAAAGAAATGAAGGAGCGATCATCTTTCCTCAGCAGCAGCTCGATCAGTGCTGCAGCTTGGTCTTTTCTGGTGGGCTGCAGAAAGAAATCACAAACACTGAAACAAATGGAGGGTTGGAGCAGAAGTTGCCTTTCAACGTCGCTTGACTTGGCTCACCTTAATCCGGACCTTCTCCTCCTCATCCACAGTGATCACACCATCGCTAATCATGTGGTCCATGAGGTCCTGCGGCTTGATGTCCTGCTCCAGTTGGTGGCGCAAGCGCAGCAGACTTCTCCGGGTCCGCTCCTGCAGCGCCATCAGTGCTGAGGTCACAGACCATTCAGATGCTAAAAAAAACCCAGAAAAAAATAAATCCATATTTATTGAAGTAGAATATTCAAAAACAGGGATGAGAAAACAGACCAACAGCAACATAGATTCTGCACTCTACATAATTACACTCAGCAAAGTCTTTCCCACATAATTATAGTTTGTCTCGCACCAAAAGTTGAACAAACCTTTGGTTAGCTTAAAGATGTATATTTTTTATTTACATATTTTGGCAAATTATTTTGTATGATTACACAAAACGCTCACCTTCTTTTGTTTACAAACACAAACTTTGTTGCACCTTTTTAAGCTAAAAAGATTTAAGGAATGATTTAAACTACCACATGCAACTAATACTGCTCTATATAATTTGTCATATGACTTTTATAATAAAAGCATACAATTACTTCAATTCTATTTTGGAATTAAAACCACTTCCTCAAAAACTGTGGGTTTTGGTTGTAAGCTAGTGGTACGCTGCTAACTATGCCAATTATTCTACTGCCTTTATTTTTTATTTACCGTAGTTTAGTTTATTTATGCTTTAAATGCACTTTAAAACATACATAAACTTTGGGGGGAAATTATACCAGCCATGAAACAATTGGTGAAATTGTGCACAACTTCATGGCCTACACAATAATGCAAAAGTCTGCTGATTTGCCAGCAGTTGACACCCTACTCAGAGAAGGAAGGTCAGAAAAGGTCACTGCTATTAGCAGAAATTGGATGTGCACAGATCACATGTACTGCAACACTCAACTGATGCAATAATTATTACAAAAGTTCCAGCAACCACATATTGAGTGCAAATAATGTAAAGTACATGGATATGATTGACGTATTCATTTATTATTATTATTATTACAAAATATTTAAATTCTGGGAATCTGATTTTTACGTTTACATAAACTACGTGATTGTGTTGCAATTCTATATCATACTTTGGCTTCTATTTTTTTTAAACTGAATTCATGATATTAACTAATTTCTAAATGATTTTCAAACTTACGAATATGAAACTGTGTGACCGGGTTTTATTGTGAAAATTGTCACAATTAAACAATTAAAATAGAAGTTAATTAAAATAGAAATTACTGTCAGATTAATCAATGGTAAAAGTAGCATAACAGTGAGACGGACAGAAAATGATGTGGACAAAGTTTCAACTCACACAGGATGAGACAAATACACAGAAAGACAAAGAGGAAGGAGAAGGTAGAGTTAGTTAAATACCATCAGATGTTACTGAGATATAAAAAAATATATATCCGGCGTTTTTAGGAAGTCTAACTTGTAGCATTTGAAACTTATTCTTAAAAGTCCTTAAATTCAAATGGTTAATGAGAAACTGAGCTATCAGACTGAATAAAATAAACAAAACCCACAGTTTCAGTATACGCCAGTGTCGCCACAGCATATCTGATACACTGACCATTTAAAGATACGTCTCGACAAGTTCATACATTCCGAGGTGAACAGAAACAAAGAAAGTAGCGGAAAACAAGTACTCACTACTATCTTCTGTGAATAAATATTAAGCTATCTGTTGAAAGATAGTCCTGAAAGTTATGTCAGGTTTTTAAGACACCTTCAAGCCACAAAATTTATATTTATTTCTCTTTCGACATGATTATACACGCCCTATATGAGTTTCAAGCTTCCGGGACAGACAACAATAACAACTACTCCGGTTGGAGACAACCAATCACATGAAGATATTTATACCACGTGAGCAATGAACTCACGAACTAACGAATCTGTAACTGGGCGAACTGATGCTGCGTTCAAGTAATTTCATAACTGTCGTAAATTGTCTTTTAGCTCATTTTCTTAAACATGTTTCAAGTTAGTAACACGCAGATATACCTAAATATGATTTTAATAGAATAAAGTACAGGTTCAGCAGTGTCATATATTGTTTTATTGTGTGGTACACAGTTATAATTGACTTCTATAACAAATACGTAATATATATATATTTCGATGTTGGTTTTGGAAGTAGTGTGGTTATAATTTTGTGCTGTTTATTTGACTTTTACGTTACCACTTTATTCAAATTCAATGTCATAAAAATAACAGGAAACAGGTCAGTTCAACACTGTACGGTGCCTTGTCAACTGTTCGAAACATACTACACCTGAATGTAACTGGTGTTGCCTGGTAACGTGTACAGATGACAACATAGGTTTATTCCAATGTAAACGTCACTGGCATATTTTCACTATCAGAGTTCATGGCTCTCCTAGAGCTTATTGCTTATGTAATTTATTAATATCAAAACCACTTTAGAAGTGTTGTGTGAGATTATTGTCTTCTTAAAGCACACAATACGTGTTTTAAAACATGTTGATTTGAGGTAAACCTTTTAAATTGATATAAACAAATAAAAAACATTAAGATTAAGTGAACATACAGAGAAATAAAATGAAA
Organism: Alfaro cultratus; assembly: GCA_903066825.1. NCBI lineage: Eukaryota > Metazoa > Chordata > Actinopteri > Cyprinodontiformes > Poeciliidae > Alfaro > Alfaro cultratus. Next base: position 82,683 of record CAEFZX010016432.1, on the reverse strand, counting down.
TGTGCAAGGAAAAAAGGATTGGAGGTAAACCTGAACCTTTTTTTGTTATTATTTTATTGCTTTTTAAACATTGTGCACATATTTCTATTAGGTTTCAGGTAAGGATGCTTCTTCAAGCTTGAAATTGGTAAGCTTTATGCAAAGGTTATGAGTGTTTTAAATCACAATTTGGGAACTTCGCGGAGGTAATATTAAAGAGTATAAAATCATCATCCTTTATTATTCCATCCACTTTATGAAAGTGGCAGAAAAACAGACCCACAGAATGATGCTGCCACTGTCATGTTTGATATTTGGTACAGTGTTTTTAGATTTAACATCTTATCTTGGCTCCTCCAAATATCATCTTAGTCACTGTGTCTCAGTTTTTTTGTTTCATTTAAACATAAAGAATAAATTTGTTGGATGTATAAAAGCTGTTTTCCACCTTACATTTTATTTTTGCAATACTTTAAATTAATTGTTTCACTTGGTTTTATAGATTCAACAATTCAAGTTTTATTATAATAATTGTGGCAACAGAGAAAATCAATTTCCCACATTTTCCTGTAAACTGCTCTTCTTTGTGCATTTTAAGGTCTGCTGGAAATGTTTCAACATCAAAATCTCCTGCAAGTTCAGCACCTTTTTTCTCAACTTGTTCAAACAAACAAATTCAACAAATACTGAAAAACACACAGAAGTTTGCATTTTAAGTGTACAGAAAAAAAAGAACAAAACTATATACAATCACTCCACTGGTAAAAACATAACCTGTGGTCAATGATAAAAAACTCCAACACCAAGCTGCTAATGCAAACATGTAACGCAAACTCATGCTTGGTTCCAAAGTAACAAAGAAATCCAAGTTCTGACAGATAAATCTGAGCATTGAATGTGGCACTTACTCTGTACAGTACAATTTTACCAGAACTCACTCTAATATGCTTTTTTTTGTATTTATATAGCAATAAACATCATGTATATGGAAGGAATCTGTAAAACTTCTCTGCTACATTTCTGAAAATACACATCTTCTGTATTGCTTTATAACTTTTTATATGTTGCAGATACTAAGCTGTTGCCTTTACTGTCTTATTTACAGGACGGAGCATAAAGGGAGACTTGAAAGAAATGAACTAGGATGTCAGGATAACTGAGAAAACAGAGTACTGTAACACTGAGTTTGGGTTCTAAAAGGCAGATCGGAGTTGAGGTGGACAAATGTTTTACTGCAAGAATGTTGTGATAACTATCACAAATGGAGACAATCCAGGTGCAGGAAGAACATTTACCCATTTGTCCATTTTTTGATCTCATAAATAAGATTTCCTTTTAGTTCCTGTTAAATCATTGACAGTTGGTCTAACGTCTTCTCATCTCACATTCCCATATTTCTCTATACCTGGCAGAAAAACAAAAAAATTCTCAGTTATTCATGAGAGACATGACAGTTTGGTGCTTGTTGCTGATGAGGGATTGGGGTTGGTGGGCTGCTGCCAAACAGCAGCTTCCTGATGATGTCCATATAGAAAGGTCCATAGACGGCCCTGTTGTAGTTGATCAGAGAGATGAATGTTTTTCCAATGGCTACCAGCTCGGGCTTGATGGCAGTCAGGCTGGCTGATACTTCTTCAAGTTTGGTCTGGTTTTTGGGGTCAGAGAGGAGCAACATGAAGTACTGCTGCACACGATCCTCTGCAGAAAGGACATGACAACAAACGGACCTTCAAATCGGCAATCACTCTGGACAAAAATTAAGAACAACTAATGTTTTAAAATACAGATATGCTTTTAAAAATGAAGATTTTAATCGTTTTTTTTAGTTTTTTTCATAGAGTTGTTGCACAGACTTTCCACAACAGAACACTAAAATTACTAAAAAAAAAATGTTTTTTAGATTTATTTTTGGTTTAAGATTGGAAAATGTGCTTTTTTCTAACATAATTTTCCACAAATAAGCATATTAGAAAACCTATCCGTCCTCTGCAAAAGTTTTAGGCTTCTTTTTAAAACCTAGAAATTGAAACAGTATGTTGGCAAACTTCTAATAGATATATATCAAAAATCGCAAGTCGTCTTTTTCTAAAAGAATAAAAGACGTGTGGTTCCAAATAAGTAAAATGTCTCTTAAAAAATTCATGCTATAGAGAAAGGATTAAGGAAAAAAGTCCAGAAATAGAAGAAGTTTGACATTAATTTACCAGATTTGAAAAATTCTTAACTCAAATTCCATAAATTCATACATTTTTGACACAAAACACTTTTTTTCCCCCTAAAAACTCTTTTTCTTCCAACTAAAAAAGGCACAAAAACAACTTCCTGTTGTCACTTTCCGTACCAACAAGAGTGCGAATAGGGTTCTCCTTCTGGCTGATGCTGCAGATCTGTCCTGTGAGGGTCCCCTGCTGATCTGGGGTCAGCACAGGGCAGCTTCTCTCAGTCAGAGACTTGTTGAGCTCACTGCAAACCTGAGCACTGACGCCCTCTAGTGTTTCTTCCAGGTTAAAGTCCCTGCAAATAGAGCACACATTTAATCCTCTTCGTAAAAGAAAACGATCATTAGTGTGTTTGAATGTGGCGAAATGAATGAGGATGAACTGACGGTTTGTGCATGCCCTCCAACAGAACACTGATCATCCTTTTCAGGCGGTCGGAGAGCGAGGAGGCCCCCCGGATCGGCCCCCCGATTTTGCTGTGCACAATAAGCAGCACTTCGTTCACCGTCTCCCACTGCCGGAGCTGCCGCTGAATCTCCTCTAGACGGTATTCGTCCATCACCCAAGTCTAAAAAAATAAAAAAAATAAAAAAAGATTGAAACATAACCTCCCCCCAAACATTTCATTTTTAGATACACTTTTGGATTTAAATTTAAATTTGTGTCTAATATTTTCCGTATAATATTAGGCAGACCTAAATAAAATAATCAGATATATTAGGGAATAGATTACCTCAGGCACCAGTGTCTTAGAAAAGTCCCATGTGAGAAAGCGCAGGCAGGCAGCATTCAGGATTTGGATGGGACCAGGAAGTGGCAGCTGACCTTTCCCGGCATCATCAGGTTTTTCTGGAGGGACGCTGGCCAGCAGCAGCTCCTCCAGCGCCGACTGGATCCAGGTGGTGGTGCGGTTTAAAGCAGCTGGAAAACAAGCCATGTTTTGGTTACAACTTTGTGATGCATTTGTTTTACAAAGTTCAAAATGACCAATCCTATTTTTTTTTTTAACTCACTGGGTAGATCGTCCAGGATGCTCTGAAAAAGTTGCCTCTGGTATTCAACTCCGTTCCTCTGCAGAAGAGGCCTCAGGATTTCAATTGTACTGTTGACGTTATCTAATTTCATCAGGTCCAGAACTCGGAATATCTCCCTTATGAGGACGAGGAGAAGCAAACTGAGATTAATTGGTCACAATTTATCTCATTAAAACACATGAAGCCAGAGGGTTTTATTTACTTCAGTAGTGTAACTATGTTATCTGTGCTTTCTCGTAGCTTCCGGATCTCTTCGTCCCTCACTGGTGCACACAGCTTCCCCATGGTGGAAATGATGTACGATGCGAGTCCCTGGATGTCCAAGGCATCGTTTTCAGCCTGCTGACGAATGAGGTCCATGTCCAGCACCTCCATGATCTGGGTCCGCATCCGATTGGCACCCGGGTTGAGGAATAACAGCAAGATCTGTCCAGAGAAGACAAAACAGTCAGTTCAAGTGTTATTTTATGCTGACGAAATGTGTTTTTTGTTTTTTCATTTAACCGTTAACGTCCAGTTTTGCACCAACCTCTCTGATGTCCTCTACTAGTTTAATGGCGTGCTGATATTCAGGTGGGTCTTCGTTCAGCTCAGTCTCCAGTTTGTCCCAAAAGGCCTTGTAGAGATTCTGTCTTACTATGTTCCATAAACTGTAAAGTAATAAACAATTTACCTTACAGAATGCAGTGGATACAAATGAAATACTAAGTACAGTACACCCTATGGTGAAGCACACCTTCCTACACAATGGGGAGATTTTGATCAAAACAATCCCTGACCATCTATTTCTGCTCATGTCTTCTTCACTACTACACTAAAGAAAAACATATTTTCCTCTTTTGATCAGTTCTTGCCAGAAACAGGTGGATTCAGTGGGTAAAGCACCTGTTCTGTGGTCCTTGACTCAGTTCCGCGCGAACGTCTCCAACGACAATCTCATGTACGAGTTTGAGATTGAAAAGGTCTCGCCCGGCCTCCATGACTTCGTCTCGAGGAAGTATCCTGGGCGGACTCGCTGCAGGAATGAAAACACAGGATTATTAAAGCTGCATGACAACAATCAGGAAATTTTGCAAATAAATATTAAAACCTCAGATAGCTAGCTTACACGAGGGCGTGCAGTGTTTGCTGGAGCTGTCGCTGTTGAAGCTGTCCCGGGAGCAGTCCAGGTCGCTGGCCAGCGACGACTCCGCATCACTTCCTTGGTCCTCACTTCTGGAAGTGGAAGTGGGTTGCTCATTATTTAGAGGCATCCTGGCTTCCAGCTGCAAAGGAGAAAACAAAACACATTTTGTCTCAGCACAACTACAAACTCTTTTCTTAATGGGACAGATCAACAGGCAGCGACGGATTATTTTCAACTGGATGGAAGTGATACGTGTGCCGCAGTCGGAGGGGGGCGATAGTTTTTGTTGTCAAGGCTACGTCTGCAACAAAAACACCAGCTACACAACAGCTGGCAGGCTAGTTACCATGGCTACAGAGATACAGTATATATCAGTTGCAGTGTTTCAACAGAACGCCTTATTAAACTGTGACAATGAATGAGGACAACAAAACGTTGACAAAAAGACCCAACCGAAGTGATCGCGTTACACCTGGCCGTACACCAGCTGTTCTGCACTTGCAAATATTATCACTTGAAAGAGGAAGAATTATTCTTTTAATATTAGCAAAGACATGCAGGACTGTAAAGGCAGGGCTGCTTCTCTTCCTGGCCTCAGTTATCTGCTGCCAAAAATGACTACATGCTCCGCTCTTGCAGTTTAAAGATAGCTCAAGGGGTGAGGATGAAAGGAGGGAGGGGGGTTGGGGTGCAAGACTAATTTCTGCAAATGATCATCAGCTAAAATTGACAGCTGGGTCCAATGAAGCAGCACATGTTTTTAAAGATAATCTAATGGGATTGAGTGGAGAGAATTAGGGATTAGGTGTCATCTGCTGTTTTTTCTGTTAATGTAAGCAGTCTGAGTCCATGTAAGATATTAGATCATAACAATACTAAATTTAATAAAAAGGCTAAATTATTATTATTGTTTTAATGAAGAGGTGTATTTAAAAAACAGAAAATGCTCACTAAGTACACATTGTTATAACAATTTATAACAACTGACATATTTGGACCAAAAAAAAAGAGGCCGGTAAACATATATATATATATATATATATATATATATATATATAAATATGTAGAAAAACATAAAAATATAAACTACATTTTAAAGAATGTTTCTAAATACAGATTTATATGTGATAATTTAGAGTATAATTAGTGCATTAAACAAATATTAAACATCTATAGATCTAAATATACTCAGAATTAATTAAAAACACAAAGAAATGTGTACCTGTTTATCATTAAATTCTTTATTTGTTAAAAAAAATAAATCATAAATCATAATATTTAATTGTCGAAAGTATAATTATTATGGAAGTCGACATTTGATTGGTTAACGTGCACAGCCACTGGTCTGCAGACCAATCACTTTGTGCCTTACAGTGTAAGCCCCGCCTACTGACTGATGGCTAAAACTGACAGCCGAAAACAAATGACTGATTTTCTGCAACAACGGACTATTAAATACATGAATTACCGAAATAATTTATATAATGCATATTTTAAATATTTATAGGTCGCGTTATTTACTAAACTATGCATTTTATCTCCTACTTGTTTTGATTTAGGTTAAAATAAAAATAATTCCGGCAGTTTTTATTGCCGGAATAAAAAAATAAAAATAAAAATGAGAAGAAGAAATCAACCTGAGCTCTAAATATTGGCGCAGTGCAATGTAAACAAAGCCTTGAGAACGGAAGGTTGGGCTAGATACACAGAAACATCTGCAATTGGCTGCTGGTGCCTGTCACTCATCCTGCCATGGAAAACCTTTGGTTGCATAGTTTTCCACATGGATAAAAAAAACAAAAAAACAACAACATCCATACACGCGTAAGAAATGAGTACACGTGATCCTCCTGACCAAAACAAGAACCTTGTGTACATTTGTGACGGTCTATTCGATTTTAATTCAGAATATTCAGATTGTGCACAGACTGAAGACATTCCGTTCAAGTCGACAAGATTAACACGAAGCGACTTGTCAAACTCAACAATCTCGTTTACATCAAACTATACGCCTTGTAGTGAAGCCTACGAGCTTTGCTTGCTTTAGTTAGTGCAACGGCTAGAGTTTGATTACATTGTTGGCGTCGACGGGCTCGACTTTAACTCGAGATGTGTACTTTATTTCCGCTCCAAAACAAAGCGACATTCGGTGTTAAAAGTCAACGTCGTCAAGAAATGCGACTTAATCAGGTGCAATCGCAAATTATCGAGCACGTTTCATAATGATAAGCATTTACCTCACAGAAGTCTCTAGAAAACAAGACTGACACTGTCTCAGCACCGTCGAGTTCTACTCCACTTGGTGTTTAAAGGTCCCAAGCTCTGAGGACAAACGGTTCAAACCATCTCACGCGCAAAACGGCTGTCCTGGAGCTAAGCATGCTAGCATGGAAATCGTTGTTTTTTATTTTAAGTCACACATTTAGCTTTCAATTGGTTGTAAAATATATATATTAATAATTAGGAGACACGGAAGACCGTTGAAAAAGACTAATATTCTACAAGGTGTCGATGTTAATCAAATGGTATGACCCAGTCTGCCTTACGACCAAGGTTGTACGGCAGGCCGTTGAGGCATATAATGTAGTCTGTGGAGATTTATGGACCTCTTCAAATTTGTCAAATTTGTTGCTGTAAATACAGCAACAAATTTGACACTAAAGGTATCAGTACATTTGTAAATGCTGATTCTTTAAAAGTGATAACACTTTCCCCATAGTAGATGTTTATCAAAAATTAAGTTGTCTTTTTTTCAAACCATGATGGCCACCATGTTTATTTAGTGGGACTGAGGGTAAAAATGACTATCTGAATTGTAAAGAATGATCCCTGATAAAAATCAAATAACCCAGTTTAATGACTTCTAAACCATAAGGCCTGACACAAGAATAATGGTCAGATAAACATTTTCTTTTCCTGTTTTTATGAATTTGATTCAATTTTCTTTTAAAACATCAAGAGGACAGACTACTGCAATCTTGTATTCACTTACTCCAATAAAAATGCAAAAGATGTCTTAAGAGACAATCTTTTTTTTTTTTTTTTTTTTTACTTTACTATAGAATTAGGAATAAATGTATATTATGCAATTTAACTACTTTAAATGGATGATCAACACAAGACATCAGTGCTATTTTTCGGCATAACTAGTCAGTAGTGGTTTATCATTTGCTTGGTGATGTTCTGTAATATTTGGATTTCCTGATAGGCAAATACTTTGGCCAGAGTTTTTTTATTTATTTGTATTTTATGTAGTAAACATGTGAGACATAAGTGCCTCAAATGTACTTAAATTTATTGCTGTTTTCCTATATTGTTAAATAATAACGCTTTTTTTTCTGTCACTTGTTCTAAGAAATAGAACAGTGGACTTTGGAAAATTGGGTCTAACTCTTATGTGATACAATTGGCTGCCATACCCCCAAGTAGGACGTTTTTGTTTACGGATGTGACTTCCCCTCGGTGCGTCTACGAAGGGCATAAGTTTTTCTTCTCGCCTGCTGGGGGCAGCAGTGTGCTCACTTACCAACGAAGAAGATGGTCGCATGATGGCGGTTGATTTGACTCCTCGGTTTCGAAGGTTGAACAGCCAAACAAGAAGTTTCAGAGAAAATACGCCTCATGGTAACATTTTAATTAGCAGATACATTTAAATAAACGCATAGTTTGAACACGGTAGCAGAAATATGTTGATCTGTATTTACAGCAGGTTGTTATTGTCCGTTTATTTATGAGTAGATTGTCCCCTTAACGCCGTGTTGTTTTTCATTTTGAACACTGAATGGTTGTTTTTTGCAGGTTTTTGCCCAACATAGGAAAGCTTAAAGCTATATTCTTCTTTTACAGCTTGTTCCTGTAAACCTTAATACTGAAAAATGCGATTATGAGAATTTAATTTGCTACTTACAATTACGTATCCATTCTGTTGGATACCTACTCAGGTTAACAGCTTTTCTCCTATGATCCGTTTTCCCATCTTCTTTGACAAACGTCTTTGTCCTTTCTGAAGAAACCACAACGACAGCATAATCCTGCCACCTACATATGCCGCAGTGCCAGTTTTACTTCATGGTAACCCAATGCACATAGGTGTAAATGTTACATTTGAGCAACTTCATCCATGATCAGTTTGGTCTGTTTGTTGAACTCAGTGGCCCTGGGTTTTTGTTAAACTGGTGTTCTTTGAAACACTTCACAGAACAACTGTATTTATAGTGTTTATAAATTAAACTATGCACAATTAGACTGTATTGTCCAATTCAGTCTAATTGAATTAGACAATGCAATCAACACCTACTTATTAGGTGACTTTTGAAGACAACCAGTTTCTTCATTTTGTAGGAAAATGTTTAATATGATTCCATGAAACTACTTTTATTAAGTCCACCAGAACATACAACCGTGACATTCAGGCTGATTTGTGTCCTGTTCTTCTAGCAGATTTCTCAAGGCCCTTCGGCGCCACTCAGCTGTGGCAAAACATCATCCATGCCCTGCGGACTCAGGTGGATGTGCGTCGCTGCAGGAGACACCTCCGTGTTCACGCCGACTGCTTCGCTGGCTCGGACGCCGTGGACGCGGTTCTCAGCTACCTGATGCAGAACGTGGTGTTCTGCACCAGCGAGGTGTCTCGCCTCAAGGCCGCTCGGCTCTGCCAGGCTCTGATGGAGGCCAAGGTGTTTGAGCCGGTGGGGACCAAGCTGTTTCGCACGGACAAAGAGGCGACCTTTGAGGACAGCAGCGGCAGCCTTTACCGGTTCCTGGAACAGAGGACGAGAAGCAGTCCTGCCGTGAAGGAGGACAGCAGTGATGTAGAAAACATGCTGCTGGATGAACACGAGACAAAGAGGAAAAAGACTTCAAGGTTGGATTATTATCTGCTCTTCTATACCTTATTCTTATTCAACACTTTGGTACTAAAAACTTCATTGTTTTATGTTACAGTTATATGTTCAGATTCATTCTTGCAGTTTTTTGTTTGGCTACCATAACAAGAACAAGCTAAGTAGTTGAAAATCGGGACACAAATGTGAGTTCTAAAAGGAAAATGAATCTAAACTCGCATCAGAACAGATTTTTAACAGCTGAACGGCGCTGATATCAACTCAATTAAAATATTTGGATGATTTTTAAAAGTTAGATCAAATATTCAGTCAGATTACTGTTAGAATTTTGCTCATTGCTCAGAAACGCCTGTTTGGAGTAATTCGTTCAAAGACATTTAATTAAATATTACAGAAAATCCACAACAAATTAAAACTTATTGTGTTTGTGTTTAAAATACCTGAAATCACATTTTGTTATCTTTCCTCTCTTGTTGTTATGCAGGCTTCATGAGATGAGGACCATATCGAACCCTCTTGCTGTCGAACCGTCAGACAGGAGAGTTGAACGGCTCTTCAGGACCATCAACCTGCGGGCGTTGTTTTCTCCTGCTCTGAACGCAGCATCGGCAGCTTCTGGCTTCCTGTCAAAAGCTGGTAGTGATAAACTAAACCTGCCAGGATTTTATTTGGGATGTAGGCAGTATTACAATTTTAATATTTTCCTTTTTGTTGCCCTTTCCCCTTTCCCCTCTCGCCCCCCCACCCCCAGTGGTGGATGAGGTTTGGAAGCAGCAGACGCTGCTGCAGCTGCTGCACATCGTGGAGCTGCCGGTGCTGGACTCAATCCTCACCTCTCCTGAAAGGGTTCGGCTCCGATCCTGCACGGCTCCGCTGGCCAGTTACGACCTGGTTATCTCTAACACCTGCCTGGAAAGAGACCTCCCCGACACACTCAGCCTGCTCCAGTCAGGACCTCACCACCGCTCACCTGTCTCAATGTGTGTTGGTTGTATTTAATTGTTTTTTTTTGTTAACCACTTTTTCCCCCCTTCAGGCTGGACTCCTGGGTGTCGGCAGCAGCAGACTGCCTAGAACTGTTTCCAGACCAGCTGATTATGGTCACAGGGGAACAACTCAGCCACCATAACGGTAACAATGCAGAGCAGACAGCCAGTCAGAAGAGACTGCTCTTTGACACGATTGCCAAGTACTACAACGGACAGGAAAAAGCAGCGCTGATATCAGGACGCTACCTGAACGTCTATGTTGCTATTCTGAATCTACTGGGTAAGATCAGAAAACAGACGTGCAGATGGAGCTTCAGTTGTTCTCTCTAAGGCCGTTGGTGTGTTTACAGGCGACGGGAAGACGCAGGATGCTATCAGAGCATCTCAGCTGTGTCTGCGGCTACTGGAGACGAGTGTGAGGGACGAACTGAGGAGACTGCTGACCTTCATGGCCGCCGCAGCTCGGACAGACGCCTGCCGGCTGCAAAAGCAGGTGACAAACATGGATTCCTTTCCTCTGAGCTGCTTTTCCACTGTAGTTGTAGATATGTAGAATTGTTCCTAAAGTAACTGTTTATGGTGACTGACTGAGCTCTTTTTGACTCATTTTGGGGTGTTTTTCTTTCAGGTTGATAATCGGACTTTGGTCTGCCGCACTTTTCAGAGAGGGCTTGTTCAGAATCATGAACTCACTCGACCCCAGAGCGAAACGCTGGTGCTATTTCTCATGGACCATCATGCTGAACTCTTCAAGGTACTTTGCTTTTAGGGATTTCTGTTCTGTTGATCTTGTAAAATCTTTTTTTTTTTCTTTTTTATTTATTTCAGAACTTTTTAATTTATACAGAAACTGAAAAATTGCTATCTGTATTTCTAAAGAGCCTAACAAAATTGTTCACACTCCTTGAAATTGTTTATGTTTTTACATGTTGCAATAACTGATTTTAGTGTTTTATGGAGTTTATGGCATGGATCAGTGCAAAGAAGTACATACATAGTTTGAAAGCTGGAGGAAAATTATATGATTTTTTTAAAAAAACATTTACAAATAGAATGTCTGGGTCTTTCAATCTTCCCATCAACTGTGGGAAGATTGGTGGCAGCATTATGATGCTCGTTTGATAGAGACTGCTAGTTTTCCACAGCGCATAACATTAATTACTCCTCAAGACAAATGTTTGCACTGGATTTTATCTTCTAGTGACGGAGTAAAGAAGTGTTGAACAGAAATATAAAGCACACTTTCTAGATTTTTTTCCACAAATAAGCACTGCTTCATGTTTGGGTTTGACTAAAACCTGAATGAAGTGTTGCTTGTGAATGTAATGAAATGTGAAAAATACTTTTGTAAACGCACTCAAGTGATTTTTTGTTTTTTATTTGCTGTATTCGTATCCTAAAAGACTCCTGCAACACTTACTGAAGCGGTGAGAAGAACGTTGAGGACTTTGCAACAGGGGAAGGATCCAGACTCAGTTGCTTGTAAGTTAAAACCAGCCATCTAAAATAACAACTCCATTCATATGAATTTGTATTCTGATGTAAAAAAAAATCTACATGTTTATTTAACATAAAAAAAAAAAACTGTACTTGAAAGGTATTGTTTAGTAATTAATTTGTATCTCCAATTGAGGGCGCTGTTACTCCAAGTTCAAACCAAGTTAGAACGTCTTAGAGTAAGTAAATATTTCTCTATGTGTAGCAGCATTCACATTCTGCCAGCGGGTAACCCCTCAGGAGTACGAAGATCAGCGTGACGCCACGACCCTGGAAAGCCTCAGACAACTCCTCCGAGACATTTCATCCAACACCAACATGGCTGCCAAGCAGAAGAGGAAGCTGCTCAAAGAGTTTGAAAAACATCACCCTGTTGTCTTCCTCCAGCATTTTTCCAGCTCTTTCTAAAACAAGCACTGGTGTCTGAGGTTCAGTAGCAGTAACTGGAATGCAACCATTGAATGTCTAGTAGAAAGAAAATGAAACATTTTCAACTGAACATTTCAGCTTATTCAAATATTGTTAAAGTAAAGAAAATTATTTTAATACGGTCATTTTAAATGTATCAGGTAATTATAGTTGAGATTTGTTGCTTTGGTTTTGAGTCTTTGTTTTTTTTTAGGAAAGCATCTAATGATGCTCAAGCAGACACAGATAGGACTTTTTTCTTTAATCTAAAAAATGTGATGAAGTTTTTGTGTTCAACTGAGTATTTCTTCTGAAATTAGATGCTGGATTTGGACAAACCCTAATTTTGTTTTGATTAGAGGTTCTTACTCTGCACTTCTGTTCTGCTCACCTTCATAAAGTATCTATATTTCAACGTATCAGTTGATTTAAAAAAAAACACTTCTGTAGTTTATCTTGTTTTGCTGAAAGGAGTGAAGACTAATGTCACTGAAGTTTATGGTATGAATCTCGTTTTACATTGTATTTAAATGAACTGAAATGAAAAGGTAGATTAATGTTAGTATTACTGTAGCTCAGGGTAACATTTCAGGTTTTAATTGTAGGCGTTTTGAGGATACGAAGTGCTACTTAATTTTTTTTTTAATTTAAACTTTTAAACACTTGAATTAATACAAAGGATATTGTGTGTTATGACTTGGCATAATTGTTGAATACTAATTTAATTTTAGTGAAATGTGGGAAGTTGGTAATTTTTTTTTAAATCATGGTGATGGAACCATTATTTACTCTCATTTTTTAGTTTTGTCATTTGCTAACACTTTAATCAGGACAGAATGCACTTTATGATGTTGAAACATGTACCAGAACATGCATTAAAAGCTGTTCTCTCAAATAAGTTTGTTTTTTTATTTTACTTACTTTCCTCTGTTTAGTTGTGAGTTAATGTCTTGCAAAACTATTCATACCCATTTGTAACTACCGCATTCAGTTACATTATTGCTACATTGTATTTTATATGGAATCCTCCATAATTTTAGAGTGATTTTATATAACAAGATGATAAGTATGCAAAGTAACTTTTTCTTCAAGTGCATGCCACACTTTTCAGTTTTTGTTTTGAAAATCTCCATTTGAAAATTCACTCACCTGTTCAATTCAACTCAAAAATGCTTTATATAACCCAGAGGGAAATTACATTTTATCAGAGAGTCTTCCATCGCTATTCTGTGGACAATTAATTATTAGAGGAAATTCTTGTATAAGCTTGGCTCATTGCTGTTAAAACTATGTTCAAAATTCACATTATTAACAATTAGTTACATATTATGCCAGTGAAAAGGTAAGTAAAATTTTTCTGAAATTAAAAAAAAAAAATTTTTTTATGGAAAATGTTTTTTAAAACCCGTGACGTATGCTCACCTGACGCCACTGAAAAATACCCGGAAGTAAGCTCTGTCGTTTACCTAGCATGCTAAGCTAACTCATTTCGTATGCTGCTGGAAGAAGACATGGGGGCTGTGTTTCACAGCCATTACTGATAGTAGCGCCGCATGAAATCCATTTAGGACCAGACTGAAACCTGAGAGTCTCTTTTGTATTACGGTAAGTAGCTTGGGGGGTTTAAAGTGACACATTTTGGGTGAAAATGTCTGTTTCTTGGTTATAACGCCGCTGTTTACTTGCGCATAGCTGGCGGCTAGTTTGTTAGCTTAGGTATAGCTTAGCAAAATACTTTATATTTGCTGACTGCATTTCGTAAGGATAATGTCAGTTGAAGGGTTTTGTCACAAATCAGAGGAAGTATTCAAATGGCACATTTACGATAGTTTTGATGTCACTGCTGGGCTGGAATGGACGTTTGCGTTTAGGCTATGCCAGACAGCTAACTTGGCTAACCCCAAGATATTTCACAATCAGACCTGTCTCATAAAGAGAAGGATAAAATAACGCTTACTGATTTTAACTAAACACTTTAACGTGGCTTAGCCTATCTGCAGTAACAAGTTGTGTAGCTAAGCCATGTTTTAACCTACTTTAGGAATATTTGAGGTGTCTTGCAAGGAAGTGTCTTCAGGTGGTTAAAGGGGAACTCAGTCATTGCCTTTAAAATGGACATCACTCGTCCATGTAGCAGCTTTACACTTAACGTCTACTAGAGCAAACGTGTGATAAGAATTGTTTTCTGGTTTTCTGGCCTCTGTAACTCTTTTCAAACCCCAAATAATTTAAACCCCAGCTTTCATTCTAGGGGAAAGCTGATTTATTGTCCACTGCCCATTTTACCTGGATTACAGAAACAATCTTGGGTTTGTTATAAATCTATACCGTGAATGCTGATTAATATAATAGTTATTTTTGAGCACTTCACGGCTTAAATTATAGTACTGCAACCTCCTTAGGAGACTGTTGAAACAGAAAAGTGTTTCAGTGCAAACAGGAATGTTTGGTTGACCCTACTTTGGTTTAGAAAGAGAGCCTTAATGCTGGTGGGCTCTTTGATGTGCAAATGTTCATGCAGGTGCTTTAGGGTTCCTGTTTCAGCTTCTCTCTGACAAAAGCAGTACAGCTGTCTCTTTCAGTAATTGTAAAAACTATTATTTCCCCTCTGTCTGCACGTTGTTTAAACTGCTTATCTGTCCTCTGTGTTCACCACTGATGTGTTTCCTCAGCTGCTGGATCAAGCCTGAACATGGAGTCGATGTTGAACAAGCTGAAAAGCACCGTCACTAAAGTGACGGCAGATGTCACCAGTGCCGTTATGGGCAACCCGGTGACACGGGAATTTGAGGTTGGCCGACATATTGCCAGTGGAGGTCCTGGCCTTTGCTGGAGGATCTACAATGGCACCAAGAAGTCTACCAAACAGGTGTGTGTGTGTGTGTGTTCACACCCTCCTGGGCGCTCGGTCTCTTTGTCAATGATTAATTAATGTTTGGAAATCCTGAAACAGAAAGATCTCCACAGCTGGACCCTTCTAATATCCACGCTCTGTTTTTGTTTCACTCAGGAAGTAGCGGTGTTTGTGTTTGATAAGAAGATGATTGACAAGTATCAGAAGTTTGACAAGGACCAAATAATCGATTCCCTGAAGAAAGGGGTGCAGCAGCTGACCAGACTGCGTCACCCGCGCCTCCTGACCGTGCAGCATCCTCTGGAAGAGTCACGGTGAGACGAGCGTCAATGCGTTCACGCAGCGGTGTTATCAAGGACAAACAAAAATCACAAGGATAAAAATAATGCAGAACAAACGGTTTTGTCTGCCTGAGTGGTTGTTGTATTTGAACAAAGGCTCATCAATATTCAAAGGATGATAAATGAAGCTGTTCTTTTTTTAATCCGGCCTCCAGGGACTGCTTGGCATTCTGCACAGAGCCAGTGTTCGCCAGTCTGTCCAACGTGCTGGGCCAGTGGGACAACCTACCCAGCCCCGTTCCCAAAGACATCAAAGAATACAAACTCTATGATGTGGAGACCAAATATGGATTACTACAGGTGAGACTGGATGTATTGAAGATGATTGTAATATTTGTTGTCATGATTGATTAGTTTAGCATTTGCTTTAGACATTTGTTTGGTTTACAAAATGTCAGGCTGGCAACAGATCTCCCACCCTAACAAAGCACCTGAGCTCTGATCTACCGGCCAGTCGTATGGATTGTTTTAGGGTTCCAAGCAGCTTTTGAGCAGGTTTCAGAACCCTGTATTCTTCTCCTGTGGATCTGCGTTCAAATGCCGTTTTGTCTGAAAGCCAGTTAAACCAGATCAATTGCAAGCCTCGCCTTTTTTCCGTCAATACTGTGATGATGTCTGGCTGGCTGGAATGCCAGCTCATTTCTTCACAAGTTATCCTCTCAGTTTAACTTGCATTTTTGCTTTATTTCATTAAAACTATTACTATTACTATCCTTCATCTATTTAGCTTGTATTATTCAATGCAGTCTTGCTATTATATTTCTTTAGGGGTTAGGGATGTGCACAGAAAGAGTACCTCACGTTTTTCCTTTGGACAAAAAAAAAAACGGTGCCTTTCTGAAATAATTTTTTTGTGTGTGCATTTCTGGATTTAAAAGAATCTCCAGTTAAGAGTGGATATTAAGCTATTGTAATGTGTTGTTCAAAATCCAGCTCATTTGCTTTATATTTAGTTGTTTGTGTTTGTTTTTGTTTGTTCTGTCCCTTCAGATCTCGGAGGGTTTGTCGTTTCTTCACAGTGGGGTTAAGATGGTCCACGGCAACTTGTGTCCAGATAATATCATCCTCAATAAGAGTGGAGCCTGGAAGATCATGGGCTTTGACTTCAGCATATCTTCAACTAACCCTTCAGACGCTGAGGTAGTTACAGTACTGATCAGAAGTTTCGTCGAGTTTCTTTTTATTTTCCTCCTTGTTCACATTCCCATCCCTGTTTTCTCTTGAATTCAGCCGAAGTACACATGTAAAGAGTGGGAGCCCAACCTTCCGCCTCTCTGCCTCCCCAACCCGGAGTACCTGGCCCCTGAATACATCCTGTCCGTCAGCTGTGACTCGGCCTCCGACATGTACTCTCTCGGAGTCATAATGCATGCCGTTTTCAACGAAGGCAAGCCTGTAATCCAAGTCAACAAGCACGATATTTTTAAGAGTTTCAGCAGACAGCTGGATCAGGTGAGTCCAGATCCAAATTTGAATGCATACAAAGTAGGGTGTCGATTTTTATTCAGTTATTCATTCATTTTCTTTTAATATTTCTATTAAATTTGTAGCTGAGCAGCATGAATCCGGCACTGCTGAGTAAGATCCCAGAGGAAGTGCGAGAGCACGTCAAGATGTTACTCAGCGTCTCGCCGACAGTCCGACCGGATGCAGACCAGATGACTAAGGTTTGCTCTTCTAGTCTGTCAGTAAACATACAAAAAAAAAACAGACCAATTATGATGTTCATGTCTGACATGTTGCACATCTGTATGTCAAATGCAGATTCCATTTTTTGATGATGTGGGAGCAGTAACATTGCAGTACTTTGACACACTCTTTCAACGGGACAACCTGCAGAAATCTCAGTTCTACAAAGGTTTACCAAAAGTGCTGCCAAAGCTACCAAAGGTAAAGTAGTGGCTTGGAACTGGTTTTTAATGTATGTACAAACTTAAAACCAGTGATAAATTATACTTTTACAATTCAAAGTGTGATTCTTTTGCTTCTCTTGAGCCCATACTTGAATACTTTATTCTTTTTCCGCCCAGAGAGTTGTGGTGTACCGCGTGTTGCCGGCATTGACCTCAGAGTTCGTCAACCCAGACATGGTTCCGTTTGTGCTGCCGAATGTGCTGCTTATTGCCGAAGAGTGCACCAAGGAGGAGTACGTTCGCCTCATCCTGCCCGACCTCACGCCTGTTTTCAAACAGCAGGAGCCTCTCCAGGTAGAACCAAGCGATAGACTTGTGCTGGACACACCTGATTCTTTTAAGATATTTAAACAGAGTTCCTACCCTGACTTGAAGAATCTGATTAAAGTATTGTCCAGGTGTGGATAAGAAGATAAAGAATGGAAAAAATCTTTCACTTTTTCCATACTTTATTCACTATCCGGTTGTCTAAAATATCCGTCCATCCATGGAAAACCTTTTGAAACTCTTACCACTCTTTCTGCCAAAAGTTCAAGGTGACGTTTTTAGTTGGGAAAATCCTGAAAGTTTGACATTTAAAATTTGGAAAATGTATCTGATTTGTATCAAAACTCAAGATGACATGCATGTTTAAAACTGTAAATTTAACCTGACTAAAGAGCATGCTGCTTTGGGTTTACTGCATCCGTTTTAAGTCTTTTCTCTGTATTTTTCTCTCCATGCCTCTTCAGGCTAGTAATATGGTGAGTGGTCTTCTTGTGGTGAACGTGTCACACCTCAGCTACAGCTTGACTTGTGTTGTGCCTAGCAATAACATCTGCACTAAACTCACTCAAATCATATTCACTGATCACATCTAACTTCCCTAATACTGTTCTAGAGACAGGCTGCCATGCTGCTGATTTTCACTCTTGGTTTCCTAACTGAGTGTTTGCTGTTCAGATCCTGCTAATCTTCCTGCAAAAGATGGACCTGCTGCTGACGAAGACGCCGCCAGATGACATTAAGAACAGCGTGCTTCCCATGGTCTACAGGGCTGTGGAGGCTTCCTCAGTTCAAATCCAGGTACAGATAGAAAACTGTTCACTCGGTTTATTTTTACAGGTGGATCTCAGTAAGAACATCATTGATCATTTTTATTTATTTCAGTAATTAAATTCAAAAACAATAATGTAGATTCATTGGATATTTGTAAATTTTGTTGCAATATGTCTTACAGCTAAGAAATAAGTTTCCAAACATCTTCCTTCCACAAAATTTTCCATTAAGATGCGTGATTGCAGTATTTCGTAAACAGCCAGCTTCTTCTGCAGTGACATGTTGTGGCTTATCTTTCTTGCTTAGGTTGTAAGTGACTGTGTGTCATCATTTTTCCCTACTGTACCAATACAGTTCTGTTTTAGAAAATAATTTTTTTGTATTGTCCTTGCATAATATTTTATTGCACTTGGAAACATAATTCTGGGTTTTCATAAGCTGTATGCCATTCACACCCAAGTTAACAGATAAACAATTCAGTCTATGTAATATGATTTTCCCTTCTTGATTTTGAGTTCCAGAAGTAAAAACCCCCCAAAAAAAACAGAAAATGAAAATAATTTGGCACTGTTATAAAAATGCTTTCAGCTGCTTTTTTTTTGTTTTGTTTTAGACATCGCCACCTTGAAGTGCATTCATTTTTCCTAGACTAGTTGCCAATCCCTAAAGCATTGTTGTGCATATTTCAAGCATTCTGCAGCAAAATCTTGGAGCCTTCCTTTACATTTCTGAATCACCTCCTTATCTCCAGAGGACAGGGAGTGCAGATGCCGCACTTGGCATCATAAAACTGTCACATTCTGTAACATCTTCTTCTTGGCTGAGCAGGAGCTGTGCCTGAACATCATCCCAACGTTTGCCAACCTGATTGACTATCCGTCCATGAAGAATTCTCTCATCCCGCGCATCAAATCAGCCTGCCTACAGACGTCCTCTCTCGCTGTGAGTCTTTCATCAGTCATTTCTGCTCAACGCTTGTTTATTTGTTTATTTATTATTTAAGATAATTAATCTACATCTCGTGTTCTGGTGCAGGTGCGAGTGAACTCCCTTGTGTGTCTGGGGAAGATTCTGGAATATCTAGATAAATGGTTTGTCATCGATGAAATCCTTCCCTTCCTTCAGCAGATCCCCTCCAGAGAACCAGCTGTCCTGATGGGCATTTTGGGTAAACAAACAGCTGCAATAACTTTCTTACCGTTACACTTTAAAAAACTTTAAATGTTTATTTCAAGTGGCCGCTGTTTATTTTAGGAATCTATAAATGCACCTTTACCCACAAGAAGCTTGGCATCCCCAAAGAGCATCTCGCCGCAAAGAGTTTGCCCCACCTCGTCTCTCTTAGTATCGACAATAACCTCAATCTAAATCAGGTACACCACTGGTTAGTGTATGTGATTCATATAGAGTATTTTTTTCTCATGACTTGAGCTAATGTGTGTTTCCTTGTAGTTTAATTCTTTTATGATGGTAATCCGGGACATGCTGAACCGCATGGAAGCTGAACACAAAACCAAACTGGAACAGCTGCACATCATGCAGGAGCAGCAGAGGTTTTTTTCATATTTTATTTAACAATTGACAATAATGATGAAAATATTTAATGGATATGATGTTGAATATTTTTTTCCTATTCTATATAATAGGAGTCTAAACATCACAAATCCAGGGAATTCCACAGAAGAAACTAAAAGCCCACCAAACTCTGGAAACCAGGTAATAATTTTGACTCTACATTTAAAACAGTGCAATCTAAAGTAAATGTATGGGTTTCTGTTGATCGCGTTTTGTTTGTTTTCAGATTGACGACATATTTGGCAGCGCGAGTGTTAATGGGAAAGAAAATGGATCTGCTGCAACACCGTCACAGCCTAACAGGGTAAACACGCACACCTTCATCTTTCAAATTATCTCATTACAGCTTCCTTCATGTTTACAGACACCAAATGTAAATAAACCTAAATAAAACTGTACTTTCATTGAATACTTTATTCAATAAAATAAAAAAATAAAATAAATAAAATAAAAAAATAAAGCTTATATTTACCTAACTCCTCATGTTCTCTTGATCTCTTTCCTCCTAATATTCATATGTTCAGGAAGACAAATGTTGCATATGACTAATTGAGGGCTCCTAGGCACACTGATTAAAGCTGGTTCAAGTTTTAGTTTCATGGTAGTGCAACACTGGATATCATCATCTTAATATGAACGCCTGTAGTATTATTGCTCACACACTGACGCAATATTCATAAGATTTTATAGAAGTTCTTTCACTGCCTTTAATAGCCACACATCCTTGGTAACGTTATAGAAAATGTTAAGACAAAAGCTTCTTATGGGATTAAGTCACTTATGGTTGAATTTTCTAAAATTTTCAGTGAGATTATGTTACTGCAATAAAATATGGATAACTTTAAGGCATTTTATGCATCTTTTTAAATGGGTGATAATAAATATGGAGGTTTCTGGCTGTGATCCAGTCGCTTTCTTGCTGCTCTCCAGGTTTCTCTGACTCTGGAGGAGAAACAAAGGTTAGCCAAGGAACAGGAACAGGCAGCTAAACTGAGGAGCCAGCAGCCGTTGGCACCTCAGGCCATCAAATCTTCATCCTCCAGCAACTCACAGGTGAAGCCAGAAACGTTCTCCCAAACAAAAACGCACAACTTGACTAAAATATGTTGGGTTTTTAACTTACCTCTGTGTTGCAGACTAAAGATCTGACCAGCAGCCTGCTTAACAGCATGACGTCTCTAAACAGCATGTCCTTGGCGAGCTCAGCCCGGCCACCCCCAGTACAAGGCACTACCATGTCCACCTTCCCATCGTCCGGTCCGATGGTGGGGCCGGTCTCTAACGGTTTCAACCCCAGCATGGGTTTCCAATCTGGGGGCATTGGGATGGGCATGCGGCCTCCGGGCCCCGGCCTTTACGGAGGAATAGCCTCCACCACCAGCACCCCCAACTTCGGGGCTCTGACGCAGAATCAAGGACCGTCTGGGCTGACGAACAGACCGCCCGACATGTCGGCCTTGGACAACCTGTTTACACCCAACAAACCCAAAGTCTCTCTCAACCAAATAGGTCCCCAGGCCGCACCTGGAGGCGGTTCCCCCTGGGCGAGTCAGTTCGGGTCGGCCCAGAACACTCAGACTCCGATGGCGGTGGGCATGGGAGGGATGCCCAGCGGGTTTGGGATGCAAGCAAACCCTTTCTTCAGCCCACAGAACTTTTCTCAGCCGGGTTCTGCCCCGAGCATGAACCCAGGCGGAGTGAAACCGAGCGCGTCTGCGAACAATGACCTGCAGGACTTATTCGGCTGAAACGAAAATGAAAGCGAACCCCTGATGAAGTATATTCTTTTAAAGACTGTAGAGATGAGAGCTTTGAATTATCACAGATGATTGTGGAGCACTTTCACAGGTGTTTTTGTACTTTTAATCTCGTCTAATTTAACATCTCGTGCTGACGGTCTGCTGGAAAATGAAGCCCGCGCCAACAGTCCGGTGTGGGTTTCACTTCTTTTACTCTTCGGTCTTTCAATGCAGGGGGTTTCCTACTGTTTTTGTACTTTCCCAGGCAAATATATCGATTGGGTCAAGATGAATTTGAGTTTGGTTCGTTGTTGACTGCCCAAATGGAGGAAGAGTATTTTACTTAAAAGAACAAGATTTTTTCATTTTTCATACCTTGGAAATGTAGAAAATTTGCTGTGCTCACTTCACATTTGCTCACTTTCAGGCTTCTGTACTTCCACTGCATTTCCAGAATATTTTGGGATTTTGAGGTTCAGGTTAAGGAACATGGCGTGTGATTTCATTGGGAGGCAAGCGTGGTTTTAAAAACCACTTATTTACATGTTGTTATAAGTTTCTCTAAAGATAAACTGGACAATCCTTCTGGGCTTCATTCTTTCGTAACATGACCAAAATTATCTCCATTCCTTGTACGTTGGCCTCCATTTGCTTTCATCAGCTTTGCAAGTGAATAACCTGGTTTCTATTGTTGCAGAGTCTTTCTCCTTTCTGCTTCTGGTGATAGCGGAGAGGCTGTTACTGCTATGTTCTTCTAAGGAATCTCAATGCTAAAGGCGATGTGGAAAGTATGCACTTTTGTTCTTGTGCCTTACAAGGGTACATGTCTAAAACTAAGCAGCAATCAATTGTTACACAAGTAGGCATGGGTCAGGATACAATATTACTATGTTATAATGAGGATCATACCATGGTGTTATACTGTTATCACAAAAAAAAAGAAAGTACGTTATCACTTATTAAAACAGGAAAACTAATGATTCCTAATGCTGCAAAAGTAAATTATTAGTTATAATATTACCTTTTTATATCTGAGATTTCAAAAAAGTTGCCAACATTTCCAATTCTCCAAC
Source organism: Alfaro cultratus (assembly GCA_903066825.1). Taxonomy (NCBI): domain Eukaryota; kingdom Metazoa; phylum Chordata; class Actinopteri; order Cyprinodontiformes; family Poeciliidae; genus Alfaro; species Alfaro cultratus. The sequence continues at coordinate 60,054 of CAEFZX010016432.1, read as the reverse complement.
ATGTTATAAGATAAAACTGTTATTTTGCGTTACTTGTTGAGCTCTTTTTTCTAAGTTCTGCTCCACCTATTTCACATAAACTGTAAGAATCACTAAAATGTTGCAAAAGTACAATTCTTTGTTCTTCCTCAAAATTATTAGGTATTGCTTCAGCCTGGACGCAGTGAGATGAGTTTCTGGTCACAGATCAGGATTTCCTCTCAGCAACTAATTTTTCAGTGGATTTCTGTAACATTTATTTATTGTTTGAATTTTAATACATAGGCTTAAGAAAAAATATTAAATAAACACCTGCTAAGTTTAGTTGTGGCTTTGTCACAACTTTTCTATTCTTTTTGCATTCTGCATAAAGTAACTAAAACTAGCTGATGTTAGTCAGGCTATCTGCTCAAGTAGCTGCATCAGATTCTCAGTTTTTATACTGTGGTTTTAAAACATGTTTTCCCTTAAAGATAGGGGTGGATGGCGCTCCTTTAGTTTTCATTTTTAAAGTGTAGACAGCTATGGATGGAAATATTTCCACGTGGAAAAAAACTAAGATAGATTTGGGAACGATAGACTGGAAAACTTCTGCAGTTATTGAAGTTTTTACATACCTTGATAAGAGTAACTGGCCCATGCCTACACAAAATTGTTCCAATGGATGTGACTTGCTTGGTTGCATTTCACCGGCCACATCAATTTAAAAACTGTTTTTCTTATTATCAACTAATATTGCAGATTTTTTTTTTCTAGTGACCAACCATATCACAATCCCCATACTTCATGTGCATTAATATGAAATGTAACTGTGTAGTTATTTCAATATGGAACGATCCATGAGGTCCATGGCATATTTTTGTTTTTGTGATTCTGGGTTAAGAGGCCTTAGATGAGTCGAGTGCAATAATCCTTTTCGGTTCTTGAGGGTGAAAATAGTTTGTCAGAACCAGCTCTCGTTGTGTGACTTTCTCTGCTGATCTGCAGTAACTTCACCATTCTGTCGGATTTTATTAATGACTAGATATTAATGTATATTCACTCTGAATTAAACATTTTGGGTCTTTTAGATTCACCTCGCTCACATTGATTCTGCTGATGATTGTCATTTTATTTAATGTTTTAAGATAAACTTCGCTCTTCAGGTTCTGTTCATTTCCACACTATTAACGCTTTGCTTTGATTAACTCGATTGGCTTACTGGAGTTGCATTTCACATATTGTAGCAGAACCCCAAAGCTAACTGAAACTAGGTCTTTGATTAGGCCGTTTGTAAACTACTGCTGTTCTGTGTGTGAAGTGTGAGCCTCGTTTTGTGTCCAGGTGCTGGTTTCTGAAGTGGTTCCATGAAGATCTGTACATATATAAAAGCATACAATCTAATATTCTCAAATGATGGTCACTGTTTGTTTGATTCTTTTTTTTGTTTGTGTGTGTGATCACTTTTATTTGAAGGGAAAACAACTGTATCAAACATTTCTACATAAATTAGAACAGGGAAAACAAAAGCTTAAGACATCTTAATAAAAGTGAAAATCAAAAATGAAGTTCTTTGGTTGTGGCATATTTCATAAACATTTAAAGATGTGTTATGGCCCAAAATATTGGAACAAACCTATAATATAACTTATTATCTAAATGTCTTTGCATTTATTACATCCTAAACCACCGTAATGTTAAATGTTTAACATTACGGTGCTAATTGACGTAAAGTAAACCATTTTACAAACGGGTTCAGTACATGCAGTACAGTTCTTCAAACTTTCTGTGAAGAAATACTAAGAAAAGTTCCCACACAGTCAGACATTTTTAAGTATTTTCCATATTTGTATCTGCAGACTTTCTTACATTCACATTCAGATATTTTTGCAGCTTCTGGACTTAAAGCTTGACATCACTATCCGCCATAACTTCACTTGTATTTATACTTAAAAAGCAAGTTGGAAAGTACAGACAATTTTGGGATTTTGACATGAAAGTTGTATAAGAACATACTTTTGATGAGATATACTGTATCTTGTCAGAAAGTAAACCCAAATTGTAATTCTAAAGTGGACTGAAAACCTATGAGCATCTCTGCTTCAACCTATGTTAACAGTATTGTAAACACCAATCAAGATAGAAACGAAAACGTGCAAGTATCTCTCCTCCCTCTGAACAATCCGTCCGGATCACTGGAGAAGTCGTCTCACTGACCTGGTGGTATTTGTGGACAGGTTCCTCTGAGTCATAGCTGCAAGCAGACGGAGTACATGAACCTTTTCTACATCTAAAAACTTAATATCATCTGCATAAGATATGAGCACAGCTGTATTTGCATTGCCTGAAATGCATATTTGCTAACTTTTACCTCTCTTTCTGCTGCTCACCTGAGAAGTTGAGCTCGTAGCGGAACCTGCTGGTGGCAAATGTCATGATGCCTGACTGGTTCAGCTGGTACTGGAGTTCAATGTCTGGACTGGAAACGCTGCATTGACAATAACTCTGCAGGACACCATGAACAAGGTACAGTTTTACTGCTTATTAGCAATTGTTTGTCTTCTAACTGTGCTGTTCTCATATTAATGAAAAGAGATACTCAATCTTACTTTGGAATAATCTTTCCAAATCCCATCGATATCTTGGAACTGCCAACGGACATTTGTACCTGAGCTGAAGACGATAAGATAGAAATAGATTAAGGGGAATAATTAAGCATAAGTGAAAACATCATATAGATACTATTATATTCATTCATGTAAGGACTAAGTTACTCCAAAGGAAGTTGGTCATAAACTTTTCAAAATAAAAGACCTGTCTAAAAGGTGCACTGCTTTACCTGTTGTTTTTCTGAGCTCCATAGTCCGGACTCCGCCTCACGCTTCTTTTTGTCCCGATATTATTATTAATTTGGCACATTCCTGCAATTAATAATGGTTTTCAGAGGCTTCTTGAATTAAATAGTGGATTATAGAGGTTGAATTGTGTATATTACTTGCGAAATCCAGTTTGTATGAAAAGTTTCTGACACCGAAGAGGATCTGGCCCTGTGGGTTCAGCTGGTATTGCTTCTCAATGGCAGCACTATCAAGCGAACATATCTGCAAAAAATATAAATCATAATAAATAAATGTCGCTACATTTAGCTTGGATAATCTCATGGTTCTTCTTATTTCATAAACTGCAAGTAAAAGGTTTATGGCACAACTTCAAAGCAACTAAGACAACGTAGACAAGGCAACAAAAGGAAAGTATTTATCATGGAACCACTGGTAATTACTCTGAACCTATGGTGGTGGCAGCATCATGCTGTGGAAGAAGCCAAGCTCTTCATTCAATATGTAATCTGTGTCAAAACTTAAAATTTTATGTTCACAGAAGATCTCAAATAAATCTGTCTGAACTTTAATCGTGTTAGAAGGACAAACGGGAAAATTGTTTCAGTCTACGTTCCTGAAATTTCAGGAAAACATGTTTCTACAAAAGATTGTTTCTTCAAGGCTGAATACAACCACAAGCTTCCATCTTCAAAGTTTTATATTCGTAAAAAAAAAAATCTAAACGCTATTTTGTGTTAATCTATCCAGTAAAAATCTCAATAACATACATTGAAACGTATATATGACATGTAACAAAATAACCACCAGATGTCACTGTTGAGTCCCCAGGCATTGCTGAAGGGTTAATATGACACTCAAAAGTTAAGGATGAAATGAATGCATGTTAAAAGATTACAATTTTGAAAGTTAGAGAATAAAGTTTGTATATAAGAAGCTGTACTTACATGTGCTTGGTATTCTGTCCATTGTCCTTCATCTCCCATAAACTCCCACTTGAAGCTGGGATTGTGTAACTGGGATTGTGAAGCCAGAGGCAGGAATGAAGCATAGCTAACGCTGCAGGGACATAAAGTGAAGTATTTTGTAAAATTATTATTCTGAGAGATGCTAGAATGTTTCACTTCATTTACATGGGTATGACTGAACTAAGGTTGAAAAAGCTTACCTTGCGGGGCTTGAGGTGAATTTCGGTCGCCTGCGTACGTTTCTGCGCAAGCCTGTAGCGACGTTGGTTTGGATCATGGCTGCAAATTTAAACACCTTCAGTTACATCTAACTGCATACATACAATGTTTACCTGATTGTAGAAATAGCTCTCAGAAACTCATCAAAGCCACATACTGGAAAAATCCAGTGAGTACCCAGTCGAGCCAACGCTGATCTGAATAACTCCCTGAGGATTTTGAGTGAAATGAGTCTCAATGTCTTTGCTGGTGATGGATGATGATGACATGTTGGAGCTCTGAGGGGGTGAGGAAGATGAAAAATGTTCAGCTTTGTTCACAATAACACAGAAGTTTGCTTTTTCTCCTCAAGGTGGCAAGAAAAACAAAATTCTTTATGGACAGGAAATTTTATACTCCACAAGAACTCAAGATCACAGTTACTAGAAAGTCTCATATGTCCTTCATACTGCTGCATTTGTTTATAATAGTCATCACGCATGATGCAAGAAAGACATTAGCCCAGACAAAGTGTCAGGACCCTGAGAGGGAACACATTTCTTTACCTGTGATCCATATTCACACCACAGGTTGTCGTCTCTGAAGTACCATCCGATGTCCTCTTTTTGACCCTGAGGGACAAAGCTCAGTCTCTGCACCCTCAGTGCTGGGTTATCAGTCTTCAGCTCATCGAAATCTATAAAAACTTTCCTGTGGATTGACCAAAAAATACACTATGATATATTTAATTTGGTTTCTGTAGATACTTGACCAAACCTATTTTACACAGGGCGTAAAAATACAAACCCTAGGCTTGTGTTGATGCTGATCCCCTTTGCTCCAGGTTGGCAGTAGTGAGTCTCGATCACATGATCGTTGTCAATTTTCAGCCACTGATTGCCGTTCAACAGTTTCCACTGATAAGGATTGTCACTCACTGACAAACACAGAAATTTTGACTTTATGACATATCATTGTTATCTTGCTAAACCCAGCTATTGAGAAAGAAGTGAAATCATCCTGCTTTGTACAATTTTAAGAGATTTAAATCTGTAACACGGAACTTCTGGGATAGGTCCTGTAAATCAAACAGCCAAATACCAACTTCCTAATGCTCAAGACTGATTCAGACTCTGCATAAGCTGAGACATATAAAATACACTAAAAAGACAGGATTTGGAAAGTTTACGCACAAAAGTGACTTAACATGACATTCTCAAAATTAACACAACATGAATTGACCCACTTACTTGTGCTAAACTCCTTCTGCTACGCTGTCATTTCACAGACATAAATAGTTTCACTTTCATTTCTTTGACAGAGGGAGAGGGAGGGGAAACTCCAGTTGCTGTTTACAAGTTAACTCTCTCAATAGTGACTATGGACTCTTTGGTCTTCAGCCATATTGGGTGTAGCTACATGTGCTAGCATATGGTTCAAAGACAAATGTCAACTATAATATGTAAAGTATACTAACTTCAGAAATAAGAGTAAATTTTCCCATTAGATTTGTCAGATTAAAAGTAACTTTTGAAAATAACGATCATTAAGCAGAAAACTAACATACTTTTATTAAATTCACAGTAGCTGTAAGCGTCAAACCATAATTAATAGCAATTAATGCTTCAAAACATAGGTTTGTTTGTGATTTGTATATCTAATGTGTTTCACTTAGCCATGGAGTTACTGGAATAAGTTAAGTTTTCAATAACATTTTAATTTATTGAATAAAACTCCTTTGTTTTTCTGCTTGAATCAACTACAGGTGACCCAAATGCAAAAAGAAGCATAGAAAATGTATTTTATGTTTTCACATGTAGAGTAAAGGTTTTGTAAATCACAGATCAAATGCAGCCCATAACTACAGATAAATAAAATGTTCTTTGGCTCATTCAGATAATTCTGATTGTATCTTACAAAGCATCCTAAGGATAGGATGCCGCCATATTTGGTGTTTTCCTTTCCATTTTATAGTAACAAAATCTGTTGAAATGTGATCAAAAGTTATATATTTAAGTAAACAACCCAAATGTGACCAACAACAATTTCTTTTAAAGATAAAGTCATTAAATTACATGAGTAATCAGACTTTAACTAGGACTCTGACGGTGTCTCATTTAGTCAATAGAGGATTTACAAAAATTGGTGGAAAAATTTCTCATTCTTAAAACAAACAAGTTGACAGAAATTTGAAGCTTTTATTTATTTCAGTTTCTGCTAAAAGAGATTATGATCTTCACCAGAGGCTTTTCTCAGATCAGCACCAGGTTGAAAACATCCCATAATATGAAGAAGAAGACAGAAAAAAAGGCAAAGAGGTGTAAATGACAAAGATTGCATATAACGCATATGGCACAATTGAGCAACATATGTGCATATTAGTTGTAGAACAGAATTGATCTACTTTAATATAAATATTTTTATTGCATCCAGGGAATCTGTTAGTGTATCTTCCATAGACTGATTCTAAAATCACATTTCATGTCCTCCAATTTAACCACGATTTTTTGGTTTTCTGGAAAACCTATGGTTGGTTTCGGTACTCTGCAAAAAATAGACACAAGCCCCTGAGACCCTAAGATCAAAAATTCAAACATCAACTGCAAATTACAACTTGGATTGTTTTAGTCCATGATTCTCAGGCAGCATTCATGTATTCACTTGTAAACCTCACTGATATTTCATAGTATCAGGGCATAATTTATGTAAACATCATTAAATGTTTTATTGGAAAGCTATCCCTGGTGTAACTGGAAAACAAACACCCTAAATCAGGGGTGGGCAATCCTGGTCCTCGAGTGCCGGTGTCCTGCAACTCTTAGATGTCTCCCTGGTCCAACACACCTGAATCCAACAGCTGAATCACCTCCCAAGTGCAGTCAGGTTCTCCAGAGTCCTGCTAATGACCTCATTATTTGACTCAGGTGTGTTGACATGCAACTTTTACATCTAAAAGTTGCAGGACACCAGCACTCGAGGACCAGGATTGCCCACCCCTGCCCTAAATGAATGCACTAGGACAGTATTGCACAATTGTTTGGTTTCTGAATAGTAGCTCCGGCTTTATTCCTCACACCAGCACTCGTCTGATCTTGCGTTTACGGTTGTTTGTCTGGTTGATCTGAAGCATCGCTGGAATGACAAAAAAAAAAAAAATATATATATATATATATACGTTGAAAGGTATTATTTAATTGTTTTGATTGACAAGATGAAATTATCCTCTAATTATGGTAATTGTCTTATTATGCTGAATTGTCAGCAATCCTAACCTCCAAAATCCAGCTTGTAGGATTGTCTGTTTATTTTGAACTGCATGGTGTCTGTGGGGTTTAGCCGGTACTTGCTCTCGATGTCATCGCTGGTTATGGAGCACTCAGACGAAGTGCCTGACTGTTGAAACAAACTAACATGTTGCAGTTCAACTGGAAAACAAAGTCTCTGAGGTCAAACTGAACCACATACTCTGCTGACCCTGCGTTTGAAGTTATGCCAGTTTCCACCGTTTCCTTCAAATTGCCACTGTGGTTTGGTGCCCACAGAAAGCTTCTTGAACGATGTGGTTAGATGAGCGGCTCTGAAATAATAAAATCAAACTTTGGACTTACAGCATTTAAAATACATGTTTATGGCTATTAGTGCTAGCATAATGTTAGTGGAGCATAAAGGCAAAAATAGCTACCTTAGCTTAGCGTAAAAGAAATTAGGACAACCTAAAACATTCTGTGCATATTTGAACATGAATTTCTCAAGTAATACAAAAAAATTCAATAAGATATTGGTGAGTTATAATTGGGACACCCAAATGACACTTCCCACTTACAATGTCTAAAATGACACATTGGTGTTTTATGTGATATGCACATCATAACAATGACATTCTTCTGCATTTTCAAAGAGCATTTCCCTGTTTAAAAGTCTAACATTTTCTGTCTGAAAGACTTTTGCTCCGATTGTTGTTAAAGTCAATCTATCTATAACCAGAAAGATATGCTGCTGTTTATGCTTTAGAGTTTATGCTCGTCAGTTGAAAGATTGATTGGAGGAACTTATTCCCAAAGTAAATGCTGTTTTTTATGTTCACAGACAATAACAACCCACAGTTCCAGTTGTAGGAAAGTAATTATATCCCTTACTATAACCTATTTTAGTAATTATGCAATAAAGTGATGTTCACTAACAGTGCTGTGCTGTGGACTGTGGAGTTTTATAGATTTTGAGCATGCCATCTGTGAAAAACTCAAAAACCTTTAAACAAATTACAAGTTGTTTACTTTAGAGAAGATGAAGTGCTTAATTTACATTCTATCATTGAACCAGATCCAAACTTACCCTGCTATTCCTTGTTGTTGTCTGAACACAGGTCGTCGTGTGACCTTCCTACTTTTCTTTTTTCCCACCTGTCGCATTTCTATCAAAAGTCAAAAACGAGTCAGTGAAGTTAAGTAAATCGTAATGAATGTGCTGCATCTGTTTGGAGTCGTGTGCTTAAAGAAACCATTATATGAATCGGTGTGAGTGTAAGTCACCTGGAAACTTAATTTGAAAAGTTTCCCCACCAGCCGTGAAAGTAAAAGAGCTTTTCGGGTTGCTCTGAAACTTCTTCTCTATGTCGGAGCTTTTTACCGGACCTGGGTTGCCTTTCGAGTCCTGCCCACAACATAGCAAACATGACAAATAAGTCATCACTCAAACCTGCCGTATGAGGTTTAAACAAGAGTAAAGATGCATAAGCCATCTACCTTGTCTCCATACTTCCTCCACTTCCGACTTAAGGTGCAGTACCAGTCCCACACAGTGTTGCCATCATCCAGGCGCCTCACCTTCAAGTTCTTTCCATAGATTCGCATTTTGTTGAAATCTATACACACCGCCCTGCAGGACAGTAACCTCACTCTCACCTTGTTGATATTTATTTTCACTTTGTAACAATTTAATACAGTTTTAAGATTTAAATAAAGGAAGATGAATATATATGATTAAATGTTTACCCATATGGTGTGTTGTATATTTTGATGCTTTTAGTGTGGGGCAGCGAATACTGGGCCTCAATAATATGATCATTTTCAACATCCCTCCAGCCCTTTCCATCATTTATCTGCCACTGATAGAGTCGACCATCAGTAAGTTGGGGGTCTGGTTGAAAAACAAACATAAATTTTATTTGAATGCGGTAAGCAACCAATGTTAAACAAAATAAATAACATTTATTTAAAGGAAATTGGTGACATAGACCACTGGAGCTACTAGAACAACATGATTTAATAACAAGAGTAAATCAAAGTTAATAGCTTCTTACTGCTTGCTGCTGATTGGTCTTCGGACCTGGCACACTCCCCAGATGATCTCCTTCCTCCCAAACTGTGATTGAGTTTACAGCTTGACCCGTAGCGGCAGCTTCCTGTTAGAAAATACTTGCACACATGCAGGTAAGAGCAGCTGGCCCCATCCTTACAACCACCACGGTTGTAATATTTGCAGGGTTGCTTTGTGTAAACCTGAAAAAGGAAAAGAATGATTCAAGAAAAAGAGAGTGGCTTTGGTTTGGATAAGTTATTTCCTAAGTTTATGTGTGTTTGGAAACAAACCTGACTGTCATCCTCTGAATCTGACTCCTGGTCACTGTCCGACTCAAAGTCTGACTCATCGCTGACCTCTGATTCACTTCCAGAAAATGTTTCCTCATCAGACTCTGAAAAATATTTCACTTAAGTATCAGCTTTAGGCAGGATAAGCCATCCTTTTTATAATCATAATCATCATCATATGGTTAATTTAGGGAAACAAGCATTTCAAAAACATTGTAGATGTTCCTTGTTTGTTAAATGGTCCAATCAATATGAGATCTCACAATTTGTCACATTACAATCAATAAATGTTATTGGAAATTTACATCACAACAAAAAGTAGGGCAGAGCTGTGAAGTAAAAGAAAACAGAACGTTTTTGTCAAAATTACACACAAATTAAAAGTGTTACATGCATTTTATACCATCATCTTCACTCTGATGCACCAAAAATAAAATCTAATGCTACCAGCTTCCTTTAAAGGTCCCCCTAGTAACTGAACCTCTATAGTATTTTTAGTGGTCATTTGATAAGTAGACAAACAAAGCATTCACATATTTTGTCACAAGAGCACGTGATCTCCTCCAAGCCGTCTGCCCCCTGCTGGTGAACAAGTGGAATCCTTTCAGTTTCATTTCCCTGCTCGGTAGCAAACCAAAGTCAAGATTTAGTTAGCTTTAATAATGTATGTTAAATCAGGCAAGCGCAAATTTCACAACCATTAGTGAAACTGTAAGTACGGGAACCTTATAGATGTTCTGTATGTTGACTCAACAAGAAACGAAACTCGAAACTTCAACTTGTCAAACTGCAAGGACGTCAAAATCTGACTCTGGTGCAATACGTTAGTGAGATTTAAAATTCATTTTGTATCTAATACTTACTTATTCATCACATCTAACACTATTTTGTTGTTTTTATTTGAGTGTATATTTTTAAAAAAATGACTATTTCACAATAACTATCGGTGCTAAATAAAGAAAGGGAAAAAAAACGGAATATAAAAATACAATATATAACAGACAGTATTGCAATTTATTATAGTCTTTTTTTTTTTTTAAATCATGAATACGCCAATAGAGGTCAGAGCGAAAGCCAACTCACCATGAGCAGACGCCATCGCCGGGTTATAATAAACTACTTTCGTTTTGCTCATAACGCTGTGCTGGGCCTTCACTGCAGTCAATAAAAACCACTCCCAGGACTGGCATTGAACCTGCCAGACAATCCCAGTTATAAAAACAATACAAGTTATTCCAATTGAAAACAACAGTTTTAATTTTGGTTATAAGAAAAGAAGAAAATTTGAACAATCATGGAAAAATGTAGCCGTCTACAGCAGTGTTTCTTTATTTTTTGGGGGGTGGAGGGGTGATTTGGTATGTGAGTAACAATCAGAGTAGTCCATAGTTGTATTCAAGTAAGAATAGCTGCAGTGTGTTTTTGACTTAAGTAGAAGTAGACAGTTAGACTATAAAGTAGTGGAGTCTCAAGTAACTAATCATAACATACGATTTAATTTGTGAACGTGGTATAAGACAGTTAGGGTACAGTACAAAATATTACTTCTGGCATTTTAAGAATAAAATAAAAATTAGTATCAATAATTAACTTCATTGCCAAATAATACATTGACAGTGTTATTTGGCAATGAAATTTTAAAATCGGATATGCTCACTATGTATAGCCTTTGAAACAATTACTTACAGTAGATCATCTCATTAGAACAGTGAAACGTTATCCCATTGACAGTATGCTCTGTACTGAATATTCATTTGACCTGCAAATTGCACAGGACGCTCAGCAGATATAACAAAGCGTGTTCGCAAAGTGCTGTTGCTGTGAGTTGCTGCTATTTAAAAGCACTGAATTTAGTTGAATATGGTAAAAGCATTGTTGACTAATTATATTATTTAACATGTTTGAGTTCCATGTCAAATTTATTTTCCCAGTGTTTGCTACTATATTAGTTTTTTTTTTTATACCTAAAATGGCATTAAATGAAATAAAAATGCTTTTTGCCACCTGTGTAGCAACCTGGACGACAGATGGCGACATAGAGATGGTTCTGCTGGCTTTTTAAACTCACGAAGAAGAAAGTAGGGACCTTTAGAAGTAGGAGCGACTGTTAACCACTACCAAGGACGCTTTGTTGGTAAAATGTTTCTATAAAGCAGAATGGACATAACTGCACAGCCAGATCACGCCTACACCAACACCATGTGTGATGGGATTATCCCGACGGAGTTCACTTATAAAAGTAAGGGACGACGGTTTAACGAAGCTAACTATACTGGGCAGAGTTAGCTTAGGAGTAACCTAGCAAGGCTACTATGTAGTGACGTATTCACATCAGGCTTGAGTATTTATTAAAGCGGCTGAAACTTATGTCAAACATTTTAGTCTGGTCTTTAGCCATATGCCTGGGGATGAGCAAAGTATTTATGAACTAAAGTAATATTAAAATAATTTATGCTAACTTTAGATAGTAAATTGTTAATAGCAAGGCGAAGATTCGTGTCATCAATAGTGATCATCAGTGCAGGCTTCCTACGGAGAGGATAGTCTGGAATTTGATAAAAGTATTTTAACGGCCTGATTGATGAAGAGAAAATGGACTTTGTAAATATATTTCTCTTTCCATGCTTTCTTACACAGATTCAAAGTTGCATCCACCCATCCACGTGATCCATATTTATCCATCCATTCATCCATCCGTCTTAAATTCAAATTGAACTTTAATTCTTGCATTTTGGGTCTTCATTTTGCGCTGACAAACGTGTAGGAACCCGGTCAGTGTCTAACCCTTGTTATCCCGTTTTTATTTTTTTTTCAGTGAGCAACAAAGAAATAGAAAACTTTGTGAAGTTGCGGGTCTCAAACAGTTACCTGTTCTCTGGATTGAGAAACAGCTCCAAGTGGGCATGGAGGTATGTATGACATACAATTTGAGCAAAAACAACGTTTCAAAACCATCCATAACACCCAGTTCTACAATCAATACATATGATTTACTTTTATCAAAGGTATGTTAGAAAACTTTAGATGAAACCACAATTGAAAGTCCACTCTAGTCCTTAAAAGTTTCCAAAAAATAATTAGTCTTGTCTCCTGATTACAAAACAAACTGTAGACTCCAAACTGTTACTAATTATTAAATGAAAATAAAATCAACATGGGAAGTCAATATTTGAAAAACTTAAGTACATCCTAACATGCAGTATCGTTTTGAACTGTCTTTTGAAACAGCAACTAACTTTTCAACTGCTTCTTTTTAGGACACTTATTAAAATAACTAGACTGATATCTGTTGGTAATCCAGAGAAATAATATCATTTTCAGGGCCATCCTGAAACATATGGGCTTGCATCACAGGATGACTCATCGTCAAGCCTCTAAAAAATTTGAAAACCTGAAGAAGAGATACAAGGTACAGATTTGGTTGCCTCAGTTGAGTTAAAAGTTTTACCATTTTACTCTTTTTACCATTTTGTTGCTTTCACTCCTCCTCAGGAGTTAAAGAATCCTCCAGCAGGAGTCAAAGTTGTGCCTCAATCATGGCCTTTCTTCTCCCTGATGGATGATGCCATGGAGGGTCGACTGCAGAGCTCAGCCCCTATCCTCAAAGCCCTTCCTAATACCAGCAACGTTAGTGATTTCTTAATAGCACCCACACGCAAAAGGAGAAAGATTCCCAACATGGGGGTGTCTTCTGCAGTAGATGAAGCAGCAGGTATTGCAGAGATTGAGGTTCAGGTGTATGGAGATGAGCTGGAGACTGCTGCGACAGAGCCTGCAGAAAGTGAGGAGGTAAACGGTTCCATTCCTGAGGTGGATATCAGCACAAACTGCGAGCCACAAGAGAGAAAGAGCGAACAGCTGCTTACTCAAAGAGAGAAACCGTATCAGGACGTAGCCTTTTTGGACCGAGAGCGGGCGCTGCTGGAGAGGGAGAGGGCGGCAACGGACAGGGAAAGGGCTGTGATGGAAAGAGAGAGAGCAGTGATGGAGAGGGAACGGGCAGTGATGGAGAGGGAGAAGCTGATGCTGGAGAAGGACAAAGACGCTCTGCGCAGCGAGAGGCTGGCTCTGGAAAAGGAAAAAGCAAAGTGGCAGAGACTTCTGGTGCAAAAAGAAAGAACGGAGGAGATCACGGAAGAAGACAGCAAGGTGATGAACTCTGATGCAGTGGATAAAAGAGAGAAAGTTCTTTCTTTGTTGGAAAAATTGGCAGAGAACATTTAAAAAAAAAAAAATCAGTAGAATGACAGTTTGCACTACCTTAACCTTTGGAGGAAAAATTACAGTGCCTTGCAGAAGTGTTTATACCTGTTGCATTATTTTTCATTTTGTCAATTTAAAACTAAAAACTTCATAGCATTTCGATGGTAACTTTATGTAATAGACCAACACAAAATAGTGGATAAGTCTGTCTCCCAGTTGAGAAAGATTTTTCAGATTTTTATTTGTAAAACATTTAGAAAACTATGTATCATTTATCATAGTTCTTTATGTTGGTTTGTCACATAAAATCCCAGTGAAACATGTTGAATTTGGGTTTTAGAATGTAAAATTCCAGGGGTTATAATTAGAGGCGTGCCGATCGATCAGCCACCGATCATAATCAGTGAAAAAGTGTATGATCGGTGATCTCCGATCAGGGTCTCTTGTTGCCGATCACCAAAACTGATCACATTTATCTCACTTCTCAGCCTGCGGGTGCAGCTGATCTCCTCTTTCCTTCACACTGCTCAAGCGCGCTGCAACAAATCCTGTTGTGTGGAATCGTGCTCTAAGGACGTTCGGATTTAGTAACTCGGGATTGTTTAATTTGATGCAACCTGCATTTGACTTTGAATGAATGTTTCCCTCTTTTACTATACATTATTTGATATAATAAGTGTTATGAGATTTATTTGACTCGTGTAATTTAGGGTACAAAGAACCTTACTGTTAAATATTGTTTAACTGGTTGCAGGTTTTTCAGTTGTCCTTTTGACTGAGTAGCTGCTGTATTTGCCTGCAAGTATGTTGCATGTTTGCGTTAACTAGGTAATTTTAAAATTTTGCCAGATCACACAGCAGCATTTATACTTAACGCGAAAAATCAACAACCAATTCAGGTGATCAGCAAAGATCGGTGATCGGCAGAGATCGGCCTCATGGGTGATCGGTATTGGAATCGGCAGCATAAAACCTGATCGGCTCATCCCTAGTTATAATACTTCAGCAAAGCACTTGAATAAAATTGCACCGCACATGATTGTATACAATTCCTCTAATGGATGTTTGCAATCCTACATATTGTTCCAAATGTGGATGTTTTGCAAAGAATGCAGATATAGTTATGGTCATATATTTATTTTCTATTTCGTGTTGTCACAGAAGTTAAAATCTACGAACAATCTTTTAAGTTTTGAATAAAAAAAACAAAACATTGAGCCACCTCTAGATTGGAGAAGTCTTTAAAATGACTTTATTCTCTTGTGGTTATTCCATACAGGGCACACAATGGCAGTATTCTAAACCCGGACCACAACCAAAAAAAAAACAAAACCAAAAAACCCGCCCACCACCACCTCCATAACCTAACAATAGTCTTTATTTAATCGACTCTAGACATTAGAGTTCTTGATTTAGACTATTGTGCACAGTTAAAACAGGACCTTTTCAATCAAATATAAAAATTATGTCAGTTTGTGTAAAGAAACAAAATCTAAATATATTTATTTTATATTACAGTACAAACTTTACAACCAGAAGTTGTTTAAATGCATTTGGTTTATTACATTGCATCAATTCTCGTCCAGCTCCAGCTTCATTAAAGTCTTTGCTTGTATACATTGCCAAAGAAGTGTTAGTCATTAATCTTAAAATTAATATTTATTTATTTTTTTACAAAGTGAACCTTTAAACAACACATTACTGGTTGGTTTTTGGAAAAGACACTGAACAGAAAAATAAACATCTGGTGAGGCTTTTTGAATATAACAGATTTGCACTTCTGAAGTATTGGCAAAATAAAAAGAGTTTGTGTGCTTGCATGTGTATTTGAGTAAAACTTTATACAATTTATATTGTGTTGGCATGAAAATACTGAGCAACAGGAAGAAGGTAGTGTATATGTGCTTGATTTTTGGAATATCAGTCGTGTTTGCTCTTTGGGCGATGCTGAACATTTCCGCACAGATTGCACAGTTTTACAGATTGGTTCCATCTGTCAGCAGCATGTAGGAAACACACCTTCGGAAATGACTGGTAATTTGAACAATGAATATAGCTTAACTCTGCATGTCAGTATGTACAAAGAAGTTTGCAGGAGTCTAGGTTAAATGAGATTCCCGATGGGTATACGGGGCAGGCAGATGTAAGCCTGCGGGGTCTTGCTGAGGTTGATGGGGTTTCCGTCCAGACGGATGTCCTCCAACGCGTTTCGGATGTAGTTGAAGTCGTTCAGGTTGCAGAACGTGTCCTCGTGCATCATCTGAATGTTGTTGTGCTGCAGCAGAACAGACAAAGAAGGTTTTTCAGTCATTTAGTCTCTTGAAAATTCTAGTTGATTTAGTTCTCAAGTCAAAACCGTTTATCTCGAAGTTTGGCAATTAGCAAGAAGAGAGCTGTGCTAGTTTGCGATGGTTGTTCTGTTTGGACAGACTTTTATTTCAAAGAATGCAGCACCCTGTACTGAAAAATATATACCTGTCCATTAGTATGCAGTCAACAACAAGATATGAAGCCAGATTTTGTGTACCTGTAAGTGTAGCGAGCGTAGGCTGTCTGGTAGAGGCACTGGAATATAATCGACGTCGTTATCGGTGAGGTAAAGGTACAGCAGGCCAGTCATGTCCTGTAATCCAGAGAAGGGCAAAGATATTACTTGATTTAAAATTTCATTTGCACAACAAAACTTTTTTTATTTTCTATTGTAATTATCCGTATATTATTTATAGGATAATATACTATAATGCTCATTGATTCTGCATTTATCTAATTTCAGGGCGGAACTATTGCTGCCATGAATTTTGTGTCCTCTTTGTCTTTCAAAGAAAGTACTCATGGTTCTATGATTTTGCACTTAGCATGAAAATAATTAACTCTATTTTTGTTTTCCTTTCTGACAGAAAGGTCTATTTTCGAGATCAGAGGTAGTCAAGCCATTCGTTTGATTCAGGTTTGATGGAGAAGGGATGTATCTAAAATTTACAGGATAGTAGCTGTCGAGGACTGGTCTTTTCCACCCCTGTTCTAGACTGAGTAATTTACAAAGTTGTTGCTGCCATTACTTTTGCATATGCTTTGTTTTTCTTCCCTATATAAGATACAATTAACTTCTGTTTTGTTCTGTTCTGTTTTGACGACGGATTCCCCGTTTGTTTAGAATCAGTATTTGGAATCTGGCTTAAAATGAGATCATGCAATGCAAAATGGATGAGTCTGCCTCAAATTTTCTGTCAACTTTGCAACCATACACAAGAAATCATTGAAAGACATTACTGAAGAAGGTGCACGTACTTTAAATGCCTCTTTATGAATACCCTTCGAGCCAATGTTGTTGTGGCTGGCATCAATCAGGGTCATGGTCTCGGGAAGGGCAGGCAGCTGTGAGATGTGATTTTCTCTGATGATCACCTCCTCCAGCTCAGGCAGACCCATAAACGTTCTATCCTCAACCGAGGTTATTCTATTAGCAGTCAGGTCGATCTTCTTCAGTTTGTCTGGAAGGCAATAAAACACCATCCTCAGAAACTCATGCTGTGTGTTCACTGACTGCTCACACCTACTGCTTCTGAACATATCTGCTCTAATAGCCATACATTTCCATTCAAACGGGACACATACTCATGTTGGCGAAGTCAGACTTGCTGATCTTTGTGATTCTGTTGTAGCGGGCGTAGAAGTGAGTGGTGTCTTTGGGCAGAGGTGGAACACTGTTCAGCTTCAAGTCGTCACAGTAGACCGAACCACCGAGGCATGTGCACAGCAAGCAAACAGGCAATCCTGGAAAATATCAAGAGGGAAAATGGGCAGAAGAATAGAAACAGAATTCAAATATAAATCATAGAAGGCTGAAGATATTTCTTAATGCATCCCAAAAGCCCCCTTGCAGGATTAAGGCTGTTCAGAATGGTTTAAATCCTCACCTCTTAAACTGAAATGACCGAAGCCCAACATTTATGCAAACATAAGCATTTACAAATACTACAGTAAAACCATACTTTATGTGTTGAATATCTCCTGTCACGGTATATTTGAGGTTTTTCACTTTTTGCTTTATGCTTCATTGGTTCAACTGCCTGTTATGACTTTGATCTTTTAAAACTCCCAGTCTGGATTCGACTCTGACCAGTACTGACCTTCATCGATAACCTCAGGCTCCTCTGGCTCCTCTGGCAATGGGAAGCCAGAGGGCCCTGTATCTTCTTCTACACTTGTTTTCCCCTCCTGAGGGGATTCAGTTGTGGTTGGAAACAGCTCCTCCTCTTGTTAGAGACAAGATTAGGTGTTAAAAAAAGAGGTTAGATTGAGGTGGACACGGGACAGGAAGCGGCAAAGCAGTTTAGCCGGGTTAAACAAGTGTTTATGCATTTTTCTGGATTAGGATTACACGAACCTCACTTTTTTTTTCGGTTAATGATATGAAATGTAATTGCCAACAAGGTTAGAGAAAATCTACTTGAGACAAAAACCACATAAAACAAGTTAGGAGGGTGTCTAAGATCCAATCTTCCATTTTTTTTTGTCTTCAACACAATTCTATCTTAGATACTGACCTTCTTCTGGTTCTCTGGGTCGAATTGTCACAAGGACCTCAATGTCTCCTGAGCCAGAGACACTAGGAAGTCCAGAGGTTCCAGAGACCTCTGAATCTACAGAGGCTTCAATGTCTACAGAGGCTTCAATGTCTCCCGAGGGTGTCCCAGAAGCACTCAGTGCCTCCTCAGGGATTTTATCCACAGAAGGGAGAAGCTCCTCCTCTTGTTAGAGCCGAGGGTTGGTGTTAGGAGTTGGAGGTTAAGAGGGACAATCAATCACACTCGCATTTAGAATTAAACAAGATGTTAGAAACTCATGATTATGGCGAAAAAGTTGAATACAATCATAATGTGTTGCACAAATAATTATGGTCAACATTTAACTACATTATTGAAGAGAGCAGTTAAATGGAACAACAGTTAATTAGCATGAATCACACGTTCATTCAAGGTACTAACCTCCAGATATCAAAGTTATCCCTGAATATCCTGACTCAATAGAGTCCCCAGAATCTCCAGAGGTTCCAGAGGCCCCAGAGCTCAAAAGATCTCCAGAGAACCCAGAGCCAGACTGGTCCCCAGATACTCCGGTTTCAAAGGGGAGTTCAGTGACCATTTTAAAATCTTCAGGGAGAGAGTCTCCCGAGGCTCCAGAAAAAGCAGACCCTGTGACGTCTCCAGATCCTGAGATGTCCCCAGATATCAAGAGATCCCCACCTGTCAAGAACTCCCCAGATCCACTGGTTATAATGAACTCTTCTGGATCCCCAGATATCAGAATAATGTCACCAGAAAGATCCCCGGAGCCACTGGAGACCAGGATGTCTCCTGAGACGGCAGACCCAGAGGCCCCGGAAGCTGCTGAGGTTTCTCCGGACCCTACAGAGCCTCCAAAATCCCCGGAAACATGAAGAGTATCGACCGTTGCCTGACGCAGCTCCACCTCTTGTTAGAGACAAAACGAGGTACTGATAAACAGACAGACAGGACTGAAACAGATCATTGATCAGATTTGGAGAACAATGATGATTGGGTTAAGAACATGAGAAACAGACACAGTCAAGACAACACATTTAACCACTGACTGCCAGTTAAATGGATAACATGCAAATGGAAAACAGAATTGCCGGGATGGGTTGAGATGAAGGATGAGTGGAATACCCAGTTATTCCAATAAATCTACTTTCACAGCACAATAAGAAAAGGAAATTCTAGAGCCCTCTATTAAATTGTGTGCACTCATACGTCAAGCAGTAACATATTTAAGATCTAAATGTATGTGCTTCTTCAGACCTTTCTCTGTGTCTGGACCCATGAGGACACCAGATCCACCAGAACCCTGAGGGACAGCTTGAGGTTTTAGAGGCAATTCTTCTTCCTCTTCCTCCTCCTTTTCTTCTGCATCTACTTCTGGTTCTCCATAGTTATAATCAGATGGAGTCGGTTTCTCAATCTCTGGCTGAAAGAAAAACACTAGCAGTGAGTCAAGACATAAAGCATCCCTGTTTCAAACCTATTATTTCCAACCCTCAACTTCTCTTACCCAGACATTTTACCAACATATTCTGGTTTGTGCTCACAGATTATTTTTGTTCTCTCATAAAATGGCATTTTAAAACCTTTTTCTAACAGGGAATATTCTAACAGACAATATTTGCATAATAAATACATTCTTAGAGCCCAAATCTATTTTTGAGAAAGAGTGTACTCATTGTGGGGGAAATTGTTACTCATATTTGAGCGCCATTCATACACTGCTGGTGGTAATCTATTATACTGAACAGGACAAACTCCTATTACCATTGTTGCCATCCAGTTATTATTGAATAATTTTAAGTAATGAATTTACATAAACTTTGTTAGGTTCCTTTTTGGTCTTCAGTGCTGTTTTGCCTCTATGGTTAGTGTTTGTTCCCCTTTAAGGTGCTTCCTTCTGCTTTCTGCATATTCTTCACACCTGTTCCTTATTGTTAATCATCACACCTGTCCTGTTTCATGTCGTTTACTCCCTCAGAGTATATATAGTCTCTTGATGGCTGGGTTCTGTTTGCTTGCCAACCCCTTTTTTTTTTTTTACTTTATATTTTAAGAAATTTAGGAACTTTGATGTGATTTTCTTCCCCTCACTTCCCCAGATTGTGAATTGCATATCAAATCCTGCTTTTTCAACCACTTAAAAACAAAAGCATGTATCGTTTCCTTGATTCATGGTTGTTTTCTGGGTGACGTGAAATCAGCTACACCTAATTTTAGGTGAAATTGTGATGTAATATGAACTGAATACTTTATAGAATTTATCACAGAAGCCATAGAAGTTTGCACATTACAAATCTAGTCTATTAAAACTGGGCACAAACAAAAATCTTAGCACAGGCTACTCAGAACTTTACAAATTTTAACAACCATATTACAGAACTTTTATCACCTGCACAAAGGTCAGGAATCCAAGATGAACGTCTTTAATCTTTCACCACTAGATGGAAGCAAACTGTCAAAAAATGGCCTCAGATCAGATGCATTTATATCTAAAGTAAAAAAAAGGCCTCCACTGTTAGGAATTGATGCTTTCACTTGAAAATGTATATATTCTGAATGTGTAAATGTACAAAGATGTTCTTTAGCAATACAATTTATTGTGCAAAAACAAAAAACAACAAACAAATACAGAAAACAAACAAGATACCTTTTTAAATGTTAGGAGCTTTATGCAAACCAACAGCAAGTGAGTAGCCATTAAATGTCTATTTTTTGAGACAAAAAAGTAAACATTTAAAAATGATAACCAAAATGTCTCTGCTATTCTTAACATTACAAATCCCATCATAAGTAAAATTCTCTTCACTCATCTTTACAAAGCCAACCTGCATTAGGTTTAATGTTGGGAAACAAATAAGAAACCATGCAAAACTTTATAAATTGCAGTTTTTTAGACTTAAAAGCTTTGCGCACATCCATGTGATGTTGTAGCTGCATCGTTTTCTTTGCAGTTGCCCTTTGATGTCCGAGTGTTTGATGGAACCTGCAGTTCTATCATTTTTCCAGATGAGGGTAATGAACTCCCACACACAGGTAGTACCTGACGCTCCAGATGACTCAACCCACTAAAATCCGTAATGGTCCTTGTGGAACCAAGACACACATGGTAGCTGCAAAGATTTGAATCTGAATCTGTGCAAGCGAGTCAACCCGAATGTCTTTAGATATCAGACGAGTCCAGGGAATAGATTCTTAGTAGAACATGTAGTACCCAGAAAGCAAGCAGGAGAAATACTAGAATAGAGATATTCAGCTCTGAATGTCATGTTCTAAAGTTAGAGTACACACAGTTTGGCATACAACAAGGTAAGTCTTTGAAAAGTCATGTACAGTGTTGGTTCACTGCAGTACTCCCCTTCATTTCCCCTTTCTCCAAAGCAAACACACATACCTATGGGAAAAGAAGAGGTTAAAGGCTAGCGACCAAAAAATAAACAGATAAATAAAAGAAGAGCTCTGAAAGCAGCATGGAAAAATAAAATATAAACTTGCATTAAGATGTTCAGAATGTGGAAGCAGGAACCAGAAGACTGCAGAGTTTTTCTGAAGCGTTTCAGCTTGCGGAGGAACTGATATGAGACTGAAGGTGTCTAACAAGAACCTCAATCTTACTGTCATGCATTATCATTCACACCGGACATAATGTTCAAAACAAAAAATTAAATCCATTACCCATCACTATCCATGAGTGTTGACTAACAAAAGAAAAATAATTCAAAATCCATGTTTGGGGGGGTATTCTTTCTCTCGCTTTTGAAAAAGTTTAATGAAACGTTCTACATTTCAGGACTATCATTTAAAGTAAAGAGAAATTCCTTGTCAAGATGAAACAGTTTGACGCAACTTAAAGGTGTGCATCATTTACTTACTAAAAGCCAAAATCACTAAAGTATGTAAAACCGCCATGAAACGTAACCCTCGGCTACAGCCCCAGCTAACTAGCAATATCCAGCAACAGGTGGGGATGGGGCATCATCTTTTTTTACTCTACGACACCAAATGTTTGCAGTTTTAAAGCCTTACCTGCATTTCCTGTTTCTGTATACCTTGATATGTTTTGACTTTGTTAGGCGGATTGTACACACCTTCCCCAGAAGATTTTACAATCCCTTTGGTTAATGTTGGATAGCTAGAAAACATTGTTACATTACGGGATTATTAAAAATCCCGTAGCCAAAGAAGATTTTAAACTGGCGTTGAACTGGGATTAGTTGTTGGCTAATGACTGGGTTATTTTGTCATTTGTTTTCTGGAATGGATAATATTTAAAATTTTTGGATTTTAATTTTTTTGTATGAACTAAACAGAATAATGTAATGGAGTTTTAAAAATGTCCTGGGTTTGAATCCTGGCTTTGGGTCTTTTCCTGTGAACATGCAAACTCCAGGTACTTCAGCTTCCTCCCACACTCCATAAACATAAATCTTAGGTTATGAACATAGGATTTTTAAAGTTGCTAGATACATGTCCCTAATTTGTGGGGTAATTATCTTCCTTTTATTGAATTTAATCAGCCAAGTCTTCTCTCAGAAAGCAAAAATTGATATATTTGATTTGAAATGCTCTTGTACTGTTTCAAGATTGTCCATAAGCTAATGCAAATATTCCTATATCAAACCCGTCCGTTATTCAAATCGAATCATTTGACAATATGATCATCCATTTTGTGATCATGTTAACATCTGAATATTAATCTTAGACACATTACACAAAAAACTTCATCAATAACTTCAACATTCTCAGGGGAAACAGAACGTAGGGTAAATTGCTATGCAACTTATCAAACAGACGCACATGGAAAGTCCTTGAGTGTTTCAGATCAGGACTAAATGCACCCATGTTAGAGAAATGTTGCAACAGTGCGAAAATATAGAAATCTGAAGTTGCTTGCTGCTTCAGTTGTGAGAGTAAAGGACATGGGCAAACAAAAAATGCATGAATGAGTCCAAAGATGGTGATTAAAGCATTTGAATGCAGCAGACTGAGGATGATTTGCTTGGATAACAATGTAGATGAGGCTTATTTTCAACTGAGAGAGACAAAAACCCAGAGGAAAAGAAGGTTAATGCCAAAGTAGAGTTGGCCATGAAAAGCAAAGACTCAGCATTCCAGGGATGGAGCTCATCACCGCCTCATTTCTCCCCTGAGATTCTATGTTTGTATATGAAAGACATTTGTTCTTCAACCCTCTGAAAGTCTGTCCTTCACATTTCTCTGGGTTATCAAGAAAGCTAAACGAGATCCCTGGTGATTTCCCCGCACTACAATTATGTGTCAAACCTTTGAGTTTGTGGAAAGCATAAAAATGAATGCAGCCTTTTTGTTGAAGCCAGGAGAAGTAAAAAAACAATAAACGCCACAAACCTGAAGCAACATGTTGCATTATTCTGCTTTGCTAATTGTTATCCAATGATTTCCAAGCAAAATAGCACTTTTCCAACGCTCAGTAATTGTGAAGTAATTCAGCTGTGCAATTTCACACTGCACCACTCAGTCATGCTGATTAAAGCCTTAAAATGACTGTGGTTACATTGCTTAGTCATTGTTTGGGGAGAAATACAGTGGTTTTGGCTTGAAAAGGCGTAAAGTCACAGTAAATATGCCTTACAAAACAACTAAAATTGGTTTAGATTATGCTTAGCTTAAGCTGGTTGTTCGATGGCGAGCCACATGAAAAGTTCATGTAGAGGGTTTGTTTTATTGAGAAAGCCAGGCCAATTTCCTTGGTTGGTAATGCTGGTTAAACCCAGCGTTACCACATCAAAATCAACTTAAACACGATTTAGTTTAAGCTTCTGGGTTAGGGTTAGGTTTTAAATTTGCTCTTGTCATTAGCACATCTCAACTGCAACCCATTGTTGTGGTAACAATAAGCCTATAGCAACTTAACAGTGAATCTACAAAAGCATCAGGAAAGCACGTTGTATTTTTTAAGGTCAATATACTAACATGTTGCTGTAGCAACATTAGAATGGTCACAGCTTAAAATTCCTTTTTCTACTTTTCCATTTTGCGCACAAGCTAGTTTACTGCTGCACAACTATAATTGCTTCGAGATTGGTTGATTTTAACTGATTGTTGTTTTCTGACCACTCCTTGAAGAGAGTATTCACTCTCTGGCTGCTTTTATTGAGCGCTAGTGCCAAGTAGGACTCACTTTTGCCTTCAGGATGGCCCTCATTCTTAGCAGTACAGTTCCAACAAGTTGTTCGAATGATTCCTCAGGTTTTATTCCATACTGACCACATTTGTCAGGTGTACATCCATGATGTTTCACTACTTCCCAAAGGTGATCTATCATATTGAAATGTAATCCATCACCTTTGTATTCCATTGTGGAATAATGAACTCACTGAAACGTTCAAGAAAGTAGTTTGGGATTAGTTGAGCTTTGCCATTTGGTTCACTTGTCTGTTAGAAAACGGATGAACTATGATCATAACAGGATAGACCTGGTCAGGAACAATAGTTAGAGTTAGTCCGTGGTATTTAAACAATATACAATAATTGGATTTGCCATTCTAATAAGTCATTTCCACCAAATGGCTACTTACTGGGTGCTTTCTCTCTTTTTTGGGTCATTCTTGGCAAACTCAATGTTTTTCCTTAAAAATTAGTATTTTCTGAAATATTGTTGTTGTTGCCTGTTTGGCACTTATATCCACTCTCTTTCCGATTCCGATGCTCATTTTGAACTTCAGCTAGTCCTCATGTCTAGATGCCTAAATGCATTATGATTAGCTGATTTGATATTTGTGTTCATAAGTGATTTAAGGAAGCTTATATTGTAACTATTGGGTGCAAGGGATGCTTCTTTTGTCTTAACTGTACCTTTCTTTTTTATGTTTACTCTTACGTATTTTAAATTAGAAGTGTGCTTATTTACAAGAGTAACTAAAATCCCAGCCTTCAACAAAAATTCAAGTCTAGGGCAAAGAAGAATGAGGCTCTTATCGGGGCCAACTCATTTATTTTCCAGCTGAAACGGCTCCAGGTGCATGCAGGATTCTGGGGCATTGACCCTCTAACAGTGGCTGGCCAAAGTATAAACTGAGGAATGTTTGGCTCAATTGTACAGAACACTAAGAAATAAATCTGTCAATGCGCAGCATTCCAGTTTGCTCAAAGAACCCCGTGACCTCAGCCCAAAACCACACGTTCAACAAAAACACTGCTTTAATTCAGAAATTATTATTTGGTTTTGTTACAATCTTTGTTGTAACAAACGAGATGTCCAAAAATGAAGCATATCATGCCCCAATTCATCAAATGTATGCTGATGGTAAAGGAATATCATAGTTTAATTTTCAAACATTAAATAAAAGCTAAGGTGTTTATGCAGCTTGCGAAAGCTTGAGCACAACTAAAACCTCTTACCTCAGGATCTTCAACTCCATAGTCATAGTTATCTTCAAAATTGTCTTCGCTTTCATTATAGCCAACAGCATCGTACGAGTTAAAGTCCGCTTGCCGGGAAAATCTTGGACTGGCCGCCACCGCTTTGAGGACGAAGAGTCCGAACAAGAGCCACAAAAAGATCCTCATGGTCCACCTGCAAAATAACAGAGCAGCAGAATTAAACAGAGTTTTCTTTAGTTTATTGGTTTCTTAACAAGTGCAGTTTTTATGTTGTACATCAGTGTTTTGTGGTGGTAATTTTTATGAGAATATAAAGAGAATAAAACTGGAATTGGAAGCCTGTAATAGTGCCAAAGACTGAGGGCTGACCTCGTTCCCTGACCACTAAGGTCGCTGATCTTATTATGGAGGTGCAGACAGGTACGGGATCGAAGCACAAGGGATTCTATTTCTGGTTAAACCAGTTTTATAATTTCATTGAGGAGCTCAAACGCCTCAGTTCACCTCTCCTTTTTATGGGTGACAGGGTGAAAGTCACTGTTTGATCAACCAGGTTCTTTCTCCTAAACCAAAACACATTTTTGTCTTGTCATTGACAACTAAGACATTTATAGTCTAGTTTACTAAAAAATAAAATAAAATAAAAAGCGACCTCTATCCACTATTTTCTGGAAACGTACCTGATGCAACCCTGATGATTTCATGTTTTACTAAATGGTAATTACTTGACCCATAGCTGAAACCATGGCAACAGAAACGTAATGAATTGTTTTTATGATGGCACATATAATGACCCATTTGTGATCAGAGGAGTTGATAGTTGTCTGCACTCGAAAGGCAGACCATTTAATATGTGACAGATTGAGTTATTGTAATTGTTTTGCACCATGTTCTGGTTGGACTCAGACACAGTAAATATTTATGCCAACACGGCTTTAGTGTGGTTTGAAACAATCTGTGTATTTATTTCTCATCAAGGTAAATCTTGGATTTTACTCTTCTAGCATTATGTCTTTGGCACTATAAAAGTTTTTATATTTTAACAACAAACGTCTAATAACTACAACTTTTAAGCAAACAAAGTACTACATAATTGTGAAGTAGAAGGAAGTGATTCACATGTTTCTTTAAAATTCTTACAAATAAGAATTTGTAAAGTAGGGCGGACATTTGTGTTCAGCCCGATACTTTGTAAAGTATCGTTTATGCTGCTTGCCTTTGCCTTCTGCGTATCTACATGTGGATATTTGAACTCATTTAAAGGTTTCCCTCAGGTGTGAAGAGTCTTTTGCAGCCTCTTCACAATTTCCTTACTGTTACCTTTTATACAGTCCTATTTATTCTTCATTTCTTGATGAAAAACATCCCAAAGCCTGATACTGCCACTACCATGTGTCACAGTGTGATAGTTTAAGAGTGATGAGTGGTTCAACATTTTCACACAAGGGTCAAAAGTTTCCTTTTTTGCTTCTTCTTACCAACAGACCTTCTTCCTAATGGTTGCTGTATTCCATACATGGCTGGTAGCTACAAAAATGGCTGACAAAATTTTAGATTTACAAAGTGCAGCACTTATTTCAGTCTCGTCGGCACAAGCATCTCTTCATATTCTCCAAAATTTCCGAGTCTTTTAACTGCTTCTCTGGTTGATATGCTCATCGTCTGACCTGTCAGTTTACATGGATGGTTTTATATTACGATATGCTGGATTTCTAAAAATTGCAGTTTATGTTCATCAGAGGAAAGTGGGTGGAATACCAATGCATGTCACACTTTGTGATTGGTCTTGCATGAAATCCTAATAAAAATATTGGAGTTGGTGGCTTAAGGTGTTTTGAAGGCTCTGTAAAATGTTTATTCCAAATTTGGTGAGGGAATGGTAAACTGATTCTGTGCAGTTATGTGAATAAAGTTTCAAGAAAAACGTTTCAGAGTGGAAATGGTGAAAAAATGGCTTTCATAACACTGGCACTAAAAATGTTTGGACTGTCCTAAATGATTTAAGCATTTCTGCAGTAGAATAGAAATGGCCTTTGTTGTCCCACATAGAGGACATTCAGCTGTAATGGCAGAATAAAATAAGCCTACAGTTTTGAAACGTCTCGGATTTTTGCCATAAAGTTTTTAAGGATTTTTCCCAATCAGCCACACATATTTTGCCTAAAGCTACAAAACTCTCAACAGAGACATCTTTAAAACTTTAAAATAAACATGAACCATTTTCAACATGACTGTCTCCTTTGCACTGTCCTGACCTCGAGAGCAACTGCTCATGATCCTGTTATTTCCTCTGGAGCACAGGCCGTTAAGTTCATGAATTACTCCAAAGCGGAAAGCACTAATAAGATTAGCATATGTTAATTACTGCTTAATGAGGTTAACTCCTTACAGACCTGGGATTTAGGATTAAATGACTGAAAGCATTTCAATGTGTCAGCACTCAAGACGCAGTGATGGCACTATGGGAGCAGAGAGAGAGAGTCCTCCAGGCCAGGGTAGAGAAACGGTGAGCAAGGAGAGAGAGAAGAAGAAAAGAGGAGTGCCGTGGAGAGGGAGACACAGACAAGATGTTGGCCCTCAGGGTTAGATGGAGAAAGTGCAGAAAAAAAAGTTGAGTCTGGGCGAGTAAGTGAGAAAAAGGAGAGGCGAGAGAGGTTTCTGCGCTAACCCGACCCCTCGGCCTTCACAGAGAGCCTTTATGAGGCCCGTTCGCAGCTCGTCTCAGCACTCAAACTCCAAATTCCACCGAGGTTTGTGGACAGAATGGCAGCAACTTGCTGCAGCTCACGAGGAAAAGCTTCATTCAGAGACGGGGCATAGGCACACACACTCACACAGATGCACACACACTTATTCATGCATACAGTTGGAAAGATGTAACCCTCACACATCTATCTTTCAGTGGCAGAAAACCAAGAAACATCTGCTGCTATTTTGGAACGAGTGCACAAATAAAACCATGCTTATCCAATTTATTTTTTGCACGTTACCAGAATAAAATACGGATTATAATATCAGTCCCCTCTCTGATTTCAACATGAACTTGATGCACTTTGCTGAGGGAGTTGACTGGTTGGCATTGCTACAGAAATAGACCGATCAGGAGAAATCCAACACAGCTAGACTGAAAGAAGGACTTTTCTAAAGACAGCACAGAGCTTTGCTTTTATACAGGCCATCACAGCGTACAGTGTGTGGAAGCTGTGTTTGTGTCTTTCCTCTAGACTGCCTCCTTGTTATGTTTGGCTACATGTTAGGCATGCCTGATATCCAGCGATTCTACCTTTTCTCCCTCAGAAGCCTCAAGCAGATCCAATGATATTCCTTCTGCTGGAGACTATAGTATAAACTGCCACATTCACACTAACATCATGTTTTTGTGAGTGTAAAGGTTTTTAGTTAAAAGCACAAAAAATCATTTGTGCAAATAATTTGCAACATTCCAAAGATCTTTGCTGCAGAAGCACCTGTGCCTAGGAGGACTTCTGCATTGAAGAAATGCAATTTAGCAGCTTCAAGTTTGAGCAAAACGGGTCCTTAAAAGTGCAATTTTTAAAATTATGAGCCCCAATCTCTCTACAACCCATTCTTGAAGTTCATGTAAGTGAATGAAATTACCAGTAGTAAAAAGTTAATGAAAGAAAACTACTGCAGTGACGTGAAAGCGAGGCATCTAACCCAACAAAAGCAGCACCTGGTGTTACAGCACCTACTTAAAACCTGAATGCCACTGTTTTTAAAAGGATTAACCATGCACCTCAGCCTGCCTAATCCCCACTACCAGCATGAACACAGCACTAAGAATGCTTACCTCTGTCTCCTGCTTTCCCGAATGGTCCCTTCAGCCGTGATGGAGATGCTGAGGGCTCCGAAACTTGGCCAATGGTGAGAGGTCACACAGGTAGCCTTGAAGAAGAGGGAGTGTAGGTGATGGTGGGGGTGGGGGGGAAAGATGGGTGCAGATGTGACAAGTGTCTAAGTGTAAGTGTGTGTGTGTGTGTATGTGTAGGTCTGTGTGGACCCGAGTGCCCTGCCGCTTATGTGTGAAGGTAGGCACTGAGACTGATTGGACAGGAGCGATTGCTTTTGGTCACTCTGAGTGCAGCCCCCCCCCACTCAACCCCTCGTGCCGTGCACCCGCTTGCACAATCGCCTCAAACAGGACACACACACTTCAGACACAAAGGGAAACGGAGAGCAACCAGGAAGTGGTGGCTTATCCCTTACAAGCGTACCTTCTATTTTTTTTTTTTTTTTTTTTTTTGTAGAAATCAAACTGAAATATTTGTCCTTCTTTTCCTGAGGTGAAACTCTGGCATGTGTTGCTTTCATGTGCGAGGGATCCATGAGGCCCTTCTGCACAATGAGACCTCTGTGAGGAGCTCCTGTTAGCATGGTGCTGAGAGGAAGTCCCAGCTCAGAGGACGGTCTCTGCCCTCCCTCCTTTATAGGTGAAGCAGATTTCTCTTTGCGTCGTCGCTTGCTCAGATCAACGGAAACCCAAGATAAATTCTTTTTATTTTCCTTTTCCAGCAGGAAGGTGTAGCAGCAATCGCCTCTTAGCTTTAAAAGGTTATCAGACACTTTGTATGCCTGTTCACTTCAGCAGACCTAGAGCCGGACTCCTTAATTCAGTCATAATAAACCACTAATTTAACTCTTTCAACATAGTAATTGTTCTATGATATTTTTGTTGTACTATTTGCTAATGTTGTTACTTTGGTCACTGTTAATAATCTGCTTCTGCACAAAATTTTTTAAGTTCTTATTTGGCATTATAATACATTTTTCATTATTAACTTCTTTCTATAGTTGCACTAAAATCCATTTCTGATTGGCTGTTTGGTACCTTGTGGTGACAACACTTTACTCAAAGCTGTGCTGCACTGAACAGACCCAACAAGATAACCCAGTGAGAAACTGGACTGATCACTCTGTAGTGATTCAGTGGAAGTAATTGTTTTTGTCCTCATAATACTCAATGGTAAATTGATCTGCTAAAATATCAATTTGTGTTTAAGGTTGCAAGGTGGGGCCCAGTTGCCTTTCATCAAGATGACTCTCTGTTTAAATCCCAGCTTGGGCCTTTCTGCATAAATGTTCAATGTTCATCCTGAACAAACATGCATGTCAAACAGTTGTGCCTTGTCTTTTTCTGGGTATCTGTGTTCCACCGTGATGGGCTGGAGATTTCCCAGGATCTACTGCCTCTGAATCATTGACTGATGGAGACAGGCAACATCACATGTTACAGTATGCAGTGAAAAACCAATCCAGTCCCAATGAGAGAAGTGAACAACATATCTAGTTGGACAAAAGACTGACACCTTGTACCATATGTGGTGTTTTTCGATACAAAATGCCCCGAAGCCTCCAAAATTTCAGTCCTCATTCCTTAACGTAATACTCCATTTTTCTCCAGTTGGGGAAAAATGAGCCCTTCTTTTATTAAATGATAACTCAGTGGAGAAGTAAAATAATTTTAATTTCTGATCATTTTCAAAGATTACAAGATTGGTTTCCTTTACTCGCATTGATGTAAGTGAAGTAGGTTTTTTTAAGGCTGTCATGATTTTTTTGGTCCTTTGTTTTTTTAAGTGTTAAGAGAACACACACATATATTTCCCCAGAGTTTTGTCTCAACATGCTGCCTGTTCCACTCATCCCACGGTAACTCTAGACCTTTTGATGAGTGAGAGACAAAGGATGGAGTGGGAAACCTGGAAATCTGTCTGCACCTGCTATATGAGCTAAGATTTCTATCCAGAAGCTTTTTTTTTTCATTTGAAGTTTCTAAATGAGGAAGAGGATCAAATTAAATCTTCAAAGTACCATCTCTTGAGAGGGCGATGGATAGATTGCATGACAGAGTAACTTGTTTGACACATGAAATGCTCTAAGTTGATCTCCTTTGTTAAAGTGTTCATGATGGCTCTGTTTAATGTTAGTTGCCCAGCAGTAAAAGTATACTGCTAGCCTGACTCAAATGGCTTATGATGCCTAATCCTGGCGAAATCTCTTGAGATTTTCTGGAAAAAAACAAACAAAACAGCTAAGTGTTTTTGAAGTTTTCCACTGCAAACAGTTATTGTACAATTTGAGGTTGAAGCAGTGGCAGAACTAGAATATTGTGGTGTGTAAAACAACTTTTCCTTGGTTGCCACAGTAAAACATTTTGTTTAGTAATATTTCTGGCTAGAAAAACTCTCTCTGTATCAGTGTTAAGCTGCTGACCACAGGCAGATTATATTTGCAGATAGCCTGACTAGTTAGCCAGCTGGTGTGGTTGTATTGTGTAGTAAACTCTTAAAAGCTAGTATTGAATTTATCTGGTGTTCATTCTACATTTATATGCATTTACTTCACCTAAAACACCCATGGTTCTGATGTGACACAATCAGTGACAACATTTAATGGATTCCCCTTCTGCTGCTGCTGTCAGTGTTTCAAGAGTTATGCTAATGCTGTTGCTCAAAATCTATTTCTGTATTGTGTATGAACTTTATAGACAAAATTATGCAATTTTTTGTAGAACTGGTGAAACTGACAGACAACTGGACAGAACAATAACAGAGATAAGTATATAAAGGTACGCTAGTCATATTATGTGATATACTGCAACGAAACCTATGACACACCACAAATGGCAAAATGTGGTAGACATTTAATCTTTATGTAAGTGTTGCGACAGAAAAAAATAAAATAAAAAAAGTACACAATTACATGATCACATATTCATTCTAAGTTTTATTGAAGATAATTTAAGATGAAATTCCTTACACAATGTATTCAGAAAAAATGACCAGAATGTTAAAAATAAGTTGGCAAATATTCACATTTTTGTGTACAAAACAAGAAGTAATGTTGGCCATGAGTATTCACAGGGTTCAAATTCTGACCCAGTATTAAATAAAAATAAATTACCAACAGTTTATATATCTCTGCATACTTGACAGATTGTCTTTTAAAAAGCAAATGAAAACACCAAATCTACAAATATAAAGTGTCCAAAAAAAACCAACAAAAAATACAGAGAATATGGATATTTTGCATCTTTTTGAAATTCAGTCCCAAATCTCACCATATCCCATTCTGTATTGATTTGCACACAAGTTCAGGGGTCTACAGATGGGTATCTTCACTGACATAAGGCACAGCTAGTGGTCAGCAAATATTATATCAAAAACATCTATTGATCAGTGTGCTTTTTTCAGATTTTATTTCTTTTTTCACTTGAAAGACTTTCCAAGATGAAACAATGGAAAGCTTAATGTCAGTGGATGACTTCTCAAGTTTCATTGACTGGAATAACATCCACGTCATTTCAATAGTTGTGCAGAAAGTCATTTAGCTTACAACACATTATTGGTTTCCTGTTTAGATAACAATAGACCTAAGGAGACGAAAGCACATGACGACATCCCTGGGAATCGGTGGACTGATCTCATTGCCGTCCAGTCGGAGGTAGCGAAGTCTTGGCACGCCGTCGTTCGTCGAGTCATCCAGAGAATCAACAGAAACAGGACACACACTAGAGCCATTCACACCTGGAAAAGAGCAAGCAGAAGTGCAACAAGAGATTTAGATTCATGTTCTACAAAACAAGATTCCCAAAACACTTTTTCTTCAGCTAACACTTACTTGCAATTTTGTTGTGGTCAAGGTAGAGGTGTTCAAGGCCTGAGGGAATGACTGGAACCTCTGTCAGCTGATTGTGAGACAACTGCAGGTCCAGCATGCTGGAAATATTAAAAATATCTTTTGGAACACCAGCGCTGCCGAGCTTGTTGTGGTTGAGCCTCAGAAATGCCACTTTGGGCAAACTTTTGAAGTAGTCAGGAGGAATCTTTTCAATGTTGTTACCATCGAGGAAAAGCTGGGTGGTGGTAGGCGGCAGTCCAAGGGGCATGCTACTCAGCTGGTTCTTGGCTAAATTGATCTGGACCAGGCTGGTGAGGCCCTTTAGGCTCACTTCAGTGACTGCATCATCCATCAGCTTGTTCCCCTGGAGATCCAGCAAGTGTAGCTTGTCCAGGCCAACAAACACACCGGCGGGAATCTTGGAGATGCGATTGCGAGAGAGGCGTAGATGCTCCAGGCTGACGGGCAGTGGTGAAGGAACAGTAGACAGCAGGTTATCATCCATGTACAAGTGGGCCAGATGTTTCATCCCACCTAGGACACCTTCGCCTACTTTGTCACTTGTAATTTTGTTGCGGTTTAGATTTATCCAGCGCAGCTGTGTTGCATTCTGCAGTGCATCTAATGGCATCGTTTCAATCAGATTGTTCTGCAGATAGAGATACCACGTGTAAGGGGGGATCTTAGGGATGCTCTTCAGCCCTTTGTTGTCACAGTAGACCGCTCGAGGGAAGTTTTGGGGGCAGTTGCACTCCTTAGGGCAGGCTTGTATTTGGGCAAGGAGTTCCTCGTAAGGCATGTCCTGGCTGATGGCTCGTGTTACCAGGCACAAAACAACCAAAATCTTCTGGATACCAGCCATGTTGATCTGTGTTTGAAAGAGAAAATATAACACATTTACTGTAGTCAAATAGGAAACCAAAATTTCATTAGTTTTGCTGCTTTTGAGCAATCAAATCTTCTGTAGGGACTTTGCTGACGAGAGGACTTTACCAGCATCAGATACAGCATCAGCTAAATGTTAAAGACAGCTATCTGTTTCTTAAAGTGTCATCATCCTGTTATTAATTTATCTTTCAAAAGCAGAGGTTAAAAGACTGGATCAACATTAATTGCTTTGGATGAGTCAAAGATTTGTCCCCTCAGTAGAAAGATGCTGCTTGTTCAGTTGTAATTGGAAAAAACTTTACTGCAAATCTCACTGCACAACCTTTTTAGCTGATGTATTGAGACATACAAAAAAAGAAACATGCAGTTTGTAGGGATTACAGTTCAGTGACTGACTGTAAACATGCTAATAAAGAAACATTAAAAGGAAAAATCACAAGAAGAATGAACAAGGTCTAGTGGAGGTCTTGTCGGCTCCTGTCAGTCCTCCCCTTTAAACTTTCGCTTGATTTGTCTCAGCTGCCATCTGTTGCTTGTTTAAATTCTTGATGCGCTCCATGTTTGTCTGGAACTCATTTTGCATAGGGCATACTTTTCCCTGGATGAGCTCACTTCAAAGACAAAGCTGAATCACCCCTTTTTCAGAGTTGTGCCTGTGGTCAGAAAGACCAAAGCTTTTGACTTTAGTTTGTACACAAGGTGTGGCAGTATGGTGGAAATGTCATTCCGCCGAGCATCAATGGGCCTGGTAGACAAAACATCAACGACAAATGGAATACAAATCTGTTTCTATCACAGAATCGTGAGTTTCATTCTAATAAACATCTCTCCCTATAATCACAGGGAAGCATGACTAATCTCTCTTCTTTTCAGAAGCTCGTCTTACCTTTAGTTCTCTAAAGTTTTCTTTGCAATGTCCTTCCTCAGTAAGTGATCAAGAGTGGTCCGAAATGACAGGGATGCTCGTCTTAGTTCCCCGTATTTGTACCAGAGCCTGTTTCATTCAACATGTGCCAACCTGT
Organism: Alfaro cultratus; assembly: GCA_903066825.1. Classification (NCBI taxonomy): domain Eukaryota; kingdom Metazoa; phylum Chordata; class Actinopteri; order Cyprinodontiformes; family Poeciliidae; genus Alfaro; species Alfaro cultratus. The sequence continues at coordinate 24,827 of CAEFZX010016432.1, read as the reverse complement.
CACTCAGGATGACCTTAAAGCCCTTCTTAGCCAATCAGATGACCCAAACAAAGGGGGCCATAATCTTCTAGAGTTGTACGGGTTGTTAAGTATTTTTAGTGCTCAGTGACATGGCCCACTTTGCTTAGATGTACTTGTTCTTGGATTGCTAATGTCCACATGGACACCCTTCGTCCTCCTGCAGGAATGGCCGATCGTAAATAAATCCAGTGCCCCTTATCAACTCTTAAGCTACATTTGTGGGTAAGTTATTGAGAGGGCAATCAGGATCAATTACTCTGCAAGTTACAAAGTTTATCTGCTTACAGACAACAGCGTACGTAGTGTCTAAACACAAAGTCAGTATAATGGGTAGAGACATCTGTATCCCAACATGGAAATTAAAAGTTATCCAACAAGGCAGTTTGTTTGCCAGGACTGTAAGAACAGGACATCATGGTCAATGCCGAAGGGTGAACTTTGGAAAAATAAAGTACATGCAACTGATATTATTACAACAGCTATAAAAACAATGAGGGTTTCATAACAAATGAAACCCTCATTTCATTTGTCATGAATTCCTGTGTGGTAATTTTCCACACTGCTGATTTCACCTGCTTCTCTCCATTTCTTTTTGCAATGGCTGCCTATAAAGTTTTTTTCCCCAGATAAATATGATCTAGTGACTGTCTTTCCTAGTCAGTCATTAATGAATATCTTGCTTTTATTAACTTTTTTTTTTTTTTTTTTAAAATGGAAGTACTCCTTAAACCAATGATTTTGTGTTTGTGTCTTTTTCCTCAATGGAGTCACTGGCTGGAACTGTTGTTTCCGTTAACTGTTATGCTTTTCTATAGAAAGTGTTCCTGGTCTAGTGATGCTGTTTCTGAAATCACCAATCTGTAATTTGGTTTTCTTCCCAAATAAAGTACAACTGGTTCAATGATGCTATGTTTATCTCTGTCCCTTTTCCCGAATGGAGTAATTGAAGGCAGAGTTGTTGCCAAAAACTGCACATTCTTTGTTTTTCCTTCTATGAAGTGTTCTTGATCCAGTGTTTCTTTCACAAATTAAGCAATAGGCTGAACTATTACTGCACTTAACTCCTGGAGTAGTCACAGCCCAATACTTGAAAACGCTTCCCATCCTTTTGACTCCCGATCAGTTTTAGCAAACAGCTTCTCATACTGAGCCTGGTTCTGCTGGAGGTTTCTTCCTGTTAAAATGGACTGGCTCTTGTCTGCTGCAAAGTTAGAGTCAGTTGGGATCCCTAAGTTGTGTAACGTTTTACCAGTTGGCATGCAATGATTTAAACTGAACTGAAATGCACATGTAACTGGATCTAACTTGACCTGAATAGAACCGAATTTGTTAAAATGTGCCGGATTGATTTGACTAAATTCTATGTAATTGATATCATTTTGAACAGTTTGTCTTGTGAAGTGAATTCAATTTGATATTTGATATTAATTTTATGAGGATTTCAGGTTTTTTGGGGTTGGGATGTGTTGTCTTGCCCCGATGAGCTAATACAACATCAAGAATGGAAATGGCAAAAGTCTAAGTTTAACACATTAGCTGCTGGCGCAAGAGGTAATGGTTTTACGGGACTGAGGTCACACTTACGTTTACAAGATTTTGCTTCATAAGATGGAAATTCTTTTGCAGAGCTGAGTTAACATCAGGCTTAATGGCCTTTTAACATGCAGGTGTGAGACTGTGCTAATTTCTGACGATGACGGCAAAGGATCAAATACGAGATAATCCCTGCCAACCTTTGAGGATAGGAGCAACACTTATCCTTGATCAGCAGTGCAAGCCCATTAGAGTTCCTCCAGTTCATCTCGTGGTGTATTTGTGTGCATTGGTAATTGATCTATGCAAATTTGGAAGATTGCATAATGGATTAATAATCTAAAACTGGATTTTCTGGGAAAAAACCCCCAACAAATTTTATACTGGCTGGCTGTGTGACACATACCTGCTGGCTGTGTGATGCCATTTAGAGTTTGCTGCTGGTAAATTTCACACTTAAAGTTGCCATGTTAATGGATTTTGCACTCCAGACTTAACCATGTTTACTTTTATCATGACATTTTTAACTTTACTAGCTACAGAGACATCAGAACTGCTTTGCAGGCAGTTGAGCGGCAGCACATGGTCCATGTGTGCCCTGAATGTGTTTTCACTCAGATTTCCAAACCCGTGAATCGCAGAGTTCATTGAGGGTCAATCAGATTGCTCATCAAATTAAGTTCTGCTGGGTTTAAGCTCAGCAGGATGTCAGGAATGTGCAAAAAGTACCAAGAACTGATGCCACCGAGACCCTGTCTGAGAAAAAAGTAAAATGCATTTTAAAAAATAACCTTGTGTGAAACATTTGCTGCTGAACAGTGAGTCACAGCTTTACTGTGTCTATAAAATGAAACGCATATTTACTGAAAACAAATACTTGCAACATTGTGCCTGAGAAAACTAAAGAGAAACACATGCTGAGGATTCTCATAGTACTAATTTCCTGCCAGGATCTTTTACACTGAGCCAGTTATTATAATTACACAACAGCCTTCATGTGCACAGTATGAGTTTGCAGAACTGCATCCAGTTTTCCCGTGTTTTAAAACTGTGGGAGTTTGTTAGCAGGGATCGTTATATCTAGAGTTGAGAGAAGTTAACCCAGTTTATGGGTAATTATTGTATAAGGGTGGATTTCACTGACCCATGTTGTTTGGAAATATTCACAATAGTAGGTTTGAAAAGTGGAGCAAAGTTGAATCTTACTGTTTTTCCAATATGTAAAAAACACCTAAGATTTAGATTTCATAACTAGTCAAGAGATTGTATATCTTGCCTTTCAGTTCTGGCGTGAAGGTCAGACGATGAAAGCTAAAACCAAAATTTACATTAGTCTCACCATTATACAAATTTAACAACAACAATTAACAAAATTTATCGCAAAATAAGAAAACTAACATTATTACCTACTTTTCCAGGTGAAGTGAGGGATCTGTATGCAGACAGGTGAGGTTTGGCTAACGCGCCTCTCCAGAGACTCGGTGATGATTGTCCTCTCTCACAGCAGACAGTGATTGGACCTCAAATGCTGTTAGATCTTCATGCAACACCTTGCACACCGGTTGAACCGAGTGGCCAGAGCAAGTCTTGTCGGTGGGAGGACAACTGCGAGCTGGGATGTCCCTTCAGAAATTGTCACTTAACATTTTCTGCCAGCCCAGCAGTTTTTCTCCCACCTCTTTCAACTTTTTATTCTAAAATCTTCAGCAGTCAGTTGGCTTCAGAGCCATAAAGTGCTGGAACCCCTCCCAACTAAGCCATTTTTTTTAAAGGAGGATTTGCTTTTGACTCATAACAGGGGAATGGGTACTAGATCAGTTTATGGCTCGGTTTTAGCGAACAGGCCTTGGGGTGTAATATTAAGCTGACAGGTGAGGTTGTAGAAGAGTTATCCGCCCCTCTTTTGCTGCAACCCAAGGCTAATATTTGTTGTCCCACTACCCCCAAATCCTCATGTAGAAAGGATTTTTGTCAAATGCAACGTTCAGACAGGATTTTTCCCTTGCAGAAACTTTAAATGACTGTTTAATTGTTCTTAATGGAAGCTAAAACTTTGAGGTTTTGGTAAATTTTGCATCAGCTTTGAACAAATTTTTTGTTAAAAGAGATTTTTGTTACCTTGATAAATTCTTTTTTTTCTTTCGAAAGCATGAACACTGTGCAAAACATAGACAAACCATTTCAACTTCTTTCCAGATTCAAATATACCCTGTAAAATTCAAATGAAAAACAATAGATTTATGAGCGAAAAATCTAAAGAAAATGCAATGATCTAGTAATTTAACCATTTTGACAATAATCAAAAAGATCAAATTACTGAAACTTGGACAAAAGATGATAAAAGAGCCAAATTTGCTCAAATGTACCTAGAAATAGGACTGTAAGAAAGGTAAATAAAATTTCCAGAGCTCATCGGTAGCAGAGAAATTCTCCATAACCATAATTTATTTTAAGACTTTTACACATCTTAATGGGACGTGTTGTAAAACAGCCTATTTACATTCCCTGGTCTCTAACAGTTACCTTTCTTTTTTGTTAGCAAAAATCTTTTACTTTTTTAATTAGAAACTAAGCAAATGTGAATATTTAAAATGTAACAAAAATATCCACGTAAAAAACAAAAGAAGTAAATGTCTAAGAAAACATTACATGATGACAGAAGAAAAAAGTGAAAGGAAATCTGAAAAAGGAGATGGAGAGCAGATGAGGGGGATGATGGATGGATGCAGAAAATGAGTGCAAACAGGGAGAACAGCTGGAGATGGTCTGGACTGGAGGATAAACTCTGGGGGCCGCCGAACGGCGAAAGCTGATTGAACGTTCACTCGCTGTCTGAAGTGGGAAGATTTGAGGCTTACCGCTTCATGAAGGACTTTATTGTCTAGACACAGACAGCAGGAGCTTTACTCCTGGATTTTAAATAAGAGCAACAGCAGAGGGAGAAGGAGGAAATTGCCCTAGATTTAGAATCGGTGCAAATGACTGTATGAAAACATGCGAAATATAGAAACAGTTGTTAAAGCAAACCTGTAACATGATGTAAGATGGTTATGGGAGCGTGGAGAACGCAGATGTTTTATTTATTTTTTTACTCTTCTGAGGGTTAGAGCAGAAATAGTTGATACTATTATTTCAGGAGATAGTGATGTAAGTGCTTCACTTCATAGCTAGTTTCATTTTAAGTGAGTTGGGATGAGATCTACCTATGCTGCGCCTAGGGATAGTTTTTTGTTGTTCAACCATTTGCAGTGTTGGGGGTCAGTGTTGTTAAAATTCATTTAACATAAAGGGGAGCCTTTACCTCAAGCCAAGCAATTAGGAATCATATCTTAAGTAAAAACAATAATAATTTTCACTCTATATCAAGAGATGCAAATCTGACTTTTCATAGTTTGACATTATATCAGACTAAACGTTTACTGTTTTATGTCAAAATCCACAAAATTATTTGTATTTGCTAAATGTCATTATAATGAGAGACTTTAAAAAAAAATTTATTTTCACTTTCTTTAAAGTCTGAAGTCTATTTACAGTGAGACTGCGATCTGTTTGAACAGTTTGGTGAAGCCATGATGCCTTTGCTGTGAGCCTCTGAATGGCTAATTTACGTTTATGGGTGAATTAAGGCATCACCTCAAACATACTGTCTTCAAGAAGATATTATTGCACCCTTAGAATTATTTCCAAGACAGATGATTTTTTTGGTTGAAGACAGGCTCCATAACTTTGGGAGTTAGGATCAGGCACAATACAAAACCCCCCTGAAAATATCCTAATTTTACCACATAAATATAATACTGACTTAACTACATTTATTGTGGCTAAAAACTGCAATAGCTGTAAAAGTACACTAATCAGTGTGGTGCATAATAACTTGCATCAAATGCAAAAAAGGACTCCAGATATGAGTTATTGAACATTTATTTCCTATTACAAGAATACAAAGGATGAAACTTTAAGCACAATAGCAATGCATATTACTTATTGCTTGCTTCAAAAAGTTATTTTCTTGTACAGAAGGCATTTTGTTGATCAAAACAAAACAATTGTGGGTCTTTAAGCTGTTAGTATGAAAGAAAAAGTACATTTTAAAGCAGGCAGCTGTGAATTCACAACTCTGGTATTTTCCTTTTTGTCCACTTTGATACATTCAAGATGCTAAAATATGGCTGCTATGAATCAGCTCAGCTATTTCACATTTGCTTACATTACACTCTGAAATCTGAGGATGTCTATCTGGATTGTGCTACATATCATTAACATACAAACATGGAACATACAAGACAGATTACAAAATTACTTTATAACTAAATTATGATATTCAAGAAAGTAAGACATTCCAACGTATTTTATACTTGGCATATTTATATACAAAGCTGGAATGTTTAATTTGTCTCCTGCTTTACTGTGTTTCCAATGAAATCACACATTTTCTTCTTCGAATGTATATTTTGAAAGAAAAGTAAAATTGTGACAGCAGACGAATGGAGATGAGAGCAATATTTCATATTTGCTTAATGCTTGCAATAAGTGCACAGACGTATGAGGGATCTTGATCCATGAAGGCTTCGGGTTGACGCTGTCATGGCAGCAGATGGTGGACTCTTGGACCGGTCGGGGGTCCTCATTCAAACATGATGTCCGAAGCTTGACGCAGGCAGTTTGCGGACTCGGGGGGCATGTCGGTGTGCGTGACGTTGTTGGCGTCCAGACGCAGATGTCTGAGACGCGAATAGTTCAGCGGTCCTGTGAACTTGCAGAAACTCGCCAGATCGAACTCTGTGGGTAACCGAAAACAGGTGATGAACGTTGGAATCCTCCCAAATATTACATTTGAATCCTGTCTTCCACTACATCCTTTATATAATGTTATGACTCTTATCATTGTCAACCTGTTGTAAGCTTTGTGATCTGATTTGAACAATTTTACTGAAATATTAGGTTTAAACTGACTGTATCTGTTTATTTGAATATTTGCTTTAAATATTCAACCATCTTAAGATGATCAGATTAATTATAATTCCCCATGTAAAAAAACCCCCACACTTTCTTGTTTAGTTGAGATTTCCCTTTAGACTTTGGGTTAATTCCCCTCTTTATCGATTTGGACTACTATTTGGTACATAAGTAGATTAATTTTGCTCCAACATACTTACATTTCTTACCTGTAATCAACATATTTGTATCCATGATCTTAATCACAATATATATTTCTCTTGGGAGGTAAATATTTTGATGCATTATTGTCTCACATACAGAATAATCATTTTATGAATGTTTTATATTGCTTCCTATTTCTGTTGATTATGATTTTGATCATTACTTGGGACAGTTGACTCCTGGAAATATGAAAGATTATAACTCGTGATCAAACCAAAACAACTCTGAGTGACGTCATGCTGACACCACATTTCCATTTTCTTACAGTTAATTTCAATGATGCGTTCTGACTGATGGACAGTTGGAACAAAATGTTGTTTTCATATGTGAAAAAGTTGGTTATGAAACAACTGATACTGCAGAAGTGTGATATGGCAAAAGTTCAAAATGACCCACACCGATCCGTTCTGTCAAGTCAAGTAAGTATAACTCTGTTTCCTGTCTGTTTCTTGATCCAACATTTCCACTTTACTCAAATGCTAACATGAGTATCCTAATAACCAACAGAAACAAAAACCTTTTATCTGGTGGGGAGATCTCAAAAGGTGCTTTTTTTTTCTTTACTCTTTGCAGAAAAATAATATTTGTATGTCAAAATGACTAAATAATCCGTTGTAAGATGGCAGCTCACATTCAGACAGGCTCTGCCGTAGATTACACTAATCGACTAACATCTAAAACGAAGTTTATGAAGATGTTTCATCATTCTGCGCTGAAATAGCTTCATATGCAGAGCATAAACTTACTGTTGATCTCATTGGCCTGAAGGTAGAGCTGCTCCAGCTGCTCGTTGATCTCAGGGATCGACTGAAGTTTGTTGAACGACAGATCCAGCTCCAAGAGCGAAGTCACATTGAACACCCCAGCAGGAATCCCAGAGTCCTGCAGCTTGTTGTGGGAGACCCTCAGGTACCGCAGGGTGGGCAGCTTCTTCAGATACCCTGCTCCGATTTTATCGATCTCATTATAATCAGCGTAGAGAATTTCCAGCGAACTCGGGACTCCAGCTGGCAGCTTCTTCAACTTGTTGTGGCTCAAGTCCAACGACAGCATCTTCTTCGGGCCTTTGAAGGCGTCTGCGACGCCTTCAGAGGTTAGCTCGTTGTGCTGAAGGCTCACAGAGGTCAAATTCTCCTTGTCATTCAAGAGTCCAGATGGAAACTTGGACAACTTGTTGTTCGTCATCTTCAGCTCTTCGAGGGACTTTGAGGGAGGAATGACTGCCTCTGTGATCTCGTTGAAGCTGAAGAGTAGCTTCTCCAGGGCCGTCAGTTTATCAATTGTGCCTTTCTCTATCTTGGCGTTGGTGATCTGATTGTTGTCGAGCACCAGCCAGCGCAGGGTGTCAGTGACATTATCAAAAACTCCTGCCTTGATCTCTTCAATCAAGTTGTTCTGGAGGTACAGGTACTTGATCCCAGTGGGAACCACAGGGACAAACTTTAGCTTGCGGCTATCACAATACATTGCACTTGGGAAATTGATTGGGCAATCACATTCTTTGTTGCAGTTTGGCCCTGACGGCCCAAGCATCGAAACAGGCTGGTAGTCGTAGTCGTAATACTGGCAGCGGGCGATGTTGGCCAGTAATACCAAGAGGGTGACATGGAGAGGAAACATGGCTTCTGTGGACAGGAAAAGAAAAAAGAGAAGCTGGCAAAAAACACAATAAGGTTACATTAGTTAAAAACAAGAAAAGTGAAAGATAAATAACATTTATTGAAACCTCTCTTCTACAGATGAACATCAATTAATAACAAAACAAAACAAAACAAAACCTAGGCCATCATTTCAGGAAGGTTATACAATCTTAGCATTATGTAATATTCTAATGTAAAAACAAAACTTAATTTTGGGTTTTTATTAGCTTTTAGCTAATTAAAAGTAACAACAAAACATTACTTAATTATTCCCCTGTGTGCAATTATTCTCTGTATTTCACCATAATTCAGTTATTGAGACACTTTTTCCATGTTCTAATTTGAGAAGCATCTGTAGAAGGAAGTTAAGCAGGCAAAATCTGCTTTTTTAAATAAAAGAAGCACCTTTGCTTTTTTAGAACTCATGCAGGAGTATAAAGACGTAAACACTTTGTAGCTGATGAAAAAAGTTGTGAAGCCTGCACAACATACACGGTGGCCACACCCACTTTAATGTATTTTGACATATGACTCCATATAAAGCAGATGAGGGAGTCGTAGTCCTTGAACACCGTTATAAGGTAATTGTGTCTAAAGCCTAAATAAAAAAACCAAACAAATCCAAAATGTTCCAGAAATTAACAAACTGCAAATGAGTAACTTTTCTTTACTGCTCTGAAAACATTACTGGAGCTCAACGTTAAAGGCAGTCAACAACAAAAATAGTGTTTTATTACGTGGCAGATGTACAAAATCAGGTTTGCAGATAATTTCCAGACTGATTAATTCCAGACCCAGTGGAAATGCAGAAAGATTCTGGATCCAAGAATGAGGAATTACTCTTCAAAGCCAAACAAAGGCATTGTTCAAACATAGAAACATGTTCATTTCACACTAAACCGTCAAAATGCAAAATCATCAAACTTTTAGGAGTCATTTTTCAGGCATGCAGAAATGTTTTTTGCCTTCTCTACTGCAGCCTGTGCCCTGCAGCCCCAGCACTCTCATCCGGAAAACAGGAATAAAATGGAATATTCAAAGAGGAAATCTCAAATCCATGCAAGCTTACCTGTGCTTCTCTTTTTTTTTTTTTTGAGCAGAGGGCCGGGAGGAAAGAACAATGTGGTGTTCAAAAACTGAAAGTCTCTGGAGAAAATCAGAGAGAAAGAAGGAGAGGGGGAGGAGTGACGGGTATTGATGGAGAGACAGAAAGAGAAAGAGGAGGGGAAGATGGGAGGCTCAACGAACGGGAGTCAGGGCGTGATCAGTGGGAACGGAAGGGGGGACCATCATCAAAAAACCCTTTGCTCAAACAATTGAGCTTAGGTGTAGCAATAGACATTGAATAGTTCAAAAGAAAAAATTCTCTTCCTTTCGCCGAGACGTTTTCTAAAACAGTTTCAGTCTACCTGCGAGTGCGCCCCTTCACAAACGCTCATTAGTTCTGTTTGGAAGCAAAAACCAAGTTTGCGGGGCTGTTTATGGAAAAATGTTCGACATGGAGACGAAGCTTTATGGAAAAATGTGAAAATCATCTTTGGCAGGTTCGCAGCCCAGACGCTGCTCCTCAACATGAATAAATTAATCCGCAGCCTGCGAGCCAGGCTTCGGAAATTCTGACGCAGAAAGGACATAAAAACAGCAAAGACAGACTTGCAGATCGCTGGAGGCAAACATTTCTTCTTCCCGTTTCTTTTGTTTTTGACAAGTAAAAATATTCATTATTGGGTTTTTAAGCAAGTCCAATTGATCCCATATGTGTGAGCCCAAATCATGACCCTTTATTTCTGTTCTAACTTGCTAAATCTCTGGAAGAGTTTTTGGAAAAGAGGGAGAATCACTTTAAAAAACAATAAGTAATGAAAGTACTGTGGACGAAAACCTTTGTTTGTTTTTGTGGGTGGATTTTCAGCCCATCATTACTCTGAGAGCCGACACCTGGATCTAATTGGTCTCAGCTCTCTGGTATGGTACTTGCATAACATTCTCCTTTTCTGTGGAAAACTTTCATTCCTCTGACTCTTGCTTGGCACACCGTCACTTTGCAAAAACTAATCATATCATTTGAACTTTTTCCCAATTTTGTCACATTAAAACCACAAACTTCAGCACATTTATTTGGGGTTTTTACGAGCAACACCAAACAAGAATCCAAGAAGCAGGGTTTGGACTTGCATTCCAGTGCCTTGACTCTGATACCCATAAATAAAATCTGGCCCCACCAAGTGCCTCCAGAAGTCATCTAATCAGTAAATAATAATCTTAGTATATAAACGTTCTGTGAAGGCCACAAAAGTTTATTAGAGAATGTAGCGAACAAACAGGATCAGAAAAGTGAAGGATTTCAGAGTGGATGGGTGAAAGTTGTGAAGAACTTTGATTAAAGGTCAGGACACAAAGCAAGATCTCAAGCTCTGAACTTCACACAGAGTTCTCTTCAACTGAACATCTAAGATACGTTCATGAGAAACTCAGCCAGTTGCATTTGCAACAGTTGTGAATTGGCAGAACCCTCATTAGGCTTTGGAACAAACTAGAGGATAAAAAATAAACTAGGAAAGTAAAACAATACGATATTTAGACATGAGAGAAGGGAAGACATGCTGTAAATAGACCAGGAGCAGGAGCTGAACCAGGCAGAGCCAAATCTCCATAAGGTGTTCCATTATCGCTGAGCCATTTGGCAAATCACAATATGTTTTTTCCAACCATTTCTGTAAATAAGATTAACATCATCTTAGGTTAATAACTTGTTTTCCTGCTTTCTCTGGGTTCGAAAAGAATGTCTTGAATTTTACTTGCTTTACTTACATCGACTCATTATGGTCTACTTGCACGTCTCATCTGAAAAGTGAAACTGAAGTTGAAAAGCTTCTCTGTTTCACGAGAGCTGTAGAAAAGAAGTAACATTTTAAGGCGACAATCAGCTCAGCATTTTTGGTGCTTAATTAATAAAATATTCTGTCAAACTGGACAGAAGGAAGGTCTTTCTCCCCCAAGTGGAAAACCTTGCAATGAAATGTTTTCATTACAAGAAAACGTTTCCAGCAGCTGACGGTGAAATGTAAAAGTTCCCATTTCAGTTTTGAAACTATTTTAACACCTTGAGGACCTTTCCCACAAATCATAAAAATGGATTTATACTTAAGTTTTTCAAATGTCCAACTAGAGAACAGATGAGATTCTCTTATATGAAAATATAATTTCAAAGTTGCTGGTAATCTGGTTCAGATTTATACAAAGCTAAATTACACCATGAACTTCAGATAAATCATGCATTCAATGCACGACGATTCTTTTTACATCTCACATTTAATCAGTCGATATCAAACTTCTGATTGGATTTAAGGTATAGCTGCAAAATGACAAATAACTACTCCTTCCAGTTTACTTTGGAAGGGAACTGTTTGTTTCTCGGTCAGGATACAGTTTATGCTACTGTCACTTCATCTCAGCACAGCCACAAATATTTATTGCCTTGAGGTTGCCGTGTTTCTACCTCTGTTGCTGGTAGCGTTTAGTGTGAACACACTCATAAGTCATTCCAGATTTTTTTTTGTTGTTGCTGTTTTTCTCGGGGACAACTCTCTGTCATTTCTATGTCACACTGTTTCTGTTTGAGTGTCTAGATGTTTGACTCTTGCTCTCTAATTCCCTCTTGGAGCAGATTGCAGACACTTGCTTTCAGGAGTGTTTTCTTAGCACTCAGGTTACTACTTGATTACTAACCCCACTAAACATTTGTGGAGACGTTTTGGGTGTTTGGCTCAGGCTGGTTGAAGAGTGTGACGCCACAGCAGTGCGTAACCGAGGCATCGATCTGCTGTGGTTGTAGATGATTCTTCCATGCACTCATGAGGACCCTATTTGTTAAATGAATAATGAATTAAATTGTCTGTATACTTTGTTTCTTCAGACAATGCAAAGTAAGAGTCACATGCAGAACTAACTTTTTATTAATTGCAAGGATTTGGTTGCGCAAAAGCATTTATGTCACAATTTTAGCACAGTTTGAATAAAAAACATCCATCCATCACACACGATAATTTATCTCCCTCGGTCAAGTCGCCTGTCTGTCATGGAGCAACTTAAAGACTCACAGCACAAAAAACACAACTACCAAACTCGTTGCTAATGGCAATTTAGAGAAACCAAGTACTGCAACATTTTTTAATGTACAAAATGCATCAAAAAACATTGTTATAACAAAGTATAATTGGCCAAACACACATTTCTTTCCCTTATCACATATGTGTTTGTGTTCTTTGACTGCAGGAAGCAGCCATGCAGACGATTAAAGAACATCCAGTAGGGATTTAAACCAGAGACCACTCTGTGGAAAAAGTTGAATGTGCAAAAAGAAAAACAAAAGAAATCAGCACATGGACCAGTCGGGTTTAAATACAAATAAATACAGTTCTTTTGCTTTCTGTATTTTTGACTAATCAGTCCACCAATCAGATTAGATCTGAGAAAGGGAAGACATAAAGGGAAAGCTTTTTTTATTAAACCAGCAGAAGTACTGTTTCAAATTAACCTAAAAGTGTTTCTGTTGCCTAACAAACAGACCTTTGTTAGGCTTTTAATGGCAGTCTTAGATACTATAAAAATAGAAAGTGATAGGAAATGGGGAAAACAATCCAATGGAGTTTTGTGCAAACGATAAATATCTCTTATCTTTTGAAAGATTCAATTTCAATTCAGTTTATTTATATAGTGTCAATTCATAACAAATGTCACTGCAAGGCACTTTATAAGAAATCATTTTAATACAGTCATACACATTTCAACTGATCCCAGTTATCAAACAGTACAGTAAGCTCAGTTAACACACATGTTATAGAAAAGATTTCATCTCTTCAGAATGCATAGTCTCCTGGATTTATTAAAATGCTCCATTGGGAGGTAAATTTAAAGTTCAAGAGCATCTTTGGGATGTGAAGGAACGAGAAAATCTCATCATGATGTGGAACAGGCAAATCTGCACCAACTGCAACCAAAATCTTTTTTTTTTTTATAGACACCTTATTGAATCTACAACACAGAGAAATAAAGCAGATCATGAGGCAAAAACCGAGGGCAACGTAACCCTCATGAAGCCAAGATGTACAGAAAGTGAGTTAAAGTTAAAGATGAAATGCGTACCTTTAAGAGGTTGATAGGGCCGACAATGTATCAGCTAATTACTGTGATAAATGTTTGTGCTGGTCAAACTATGCTGTCAATCCCAAAGAGCGAAGCCAAATAATGACAATAAAAAACTTATAAAATGTTGCTAATAATTCTTTAATGGGTACTATTATTAATTAATCACACATTACTTTTTTTTTGCTTAGCTTTATATATTACATTTCATGTGACCCTAGAAAAGCATATATAAAATTATTAGAAATATTATATATATGTAGCAGAGGGAATTATTGTTTCTCTATTTTAAATAAAAGTAGAGAAAACTTAGCATACAGATTCTTTAAAGGGCATCTAGAGATTTGTTTTCCACTTTAACAGCTTCTCTCTCCAACTTGAGCCTAATTAGCTAATCAAAAATATTTATTAAGTTAAAAAAATGATCCATAAGAAATTAGAATACAAACTGTATGCGTTTGCTGTGAATGCAACGCTAATACATATTTCCAGCACATGTTGAAAAAGGGGAAAAAAAAAATACAGCTGGAGCCCACATGGCCATGCTTTGTCAAAGGGAACACATATGGAGATCCAAGCAAGCACATTAGCAAACAGGATATTCTCAGGCTTCTTGGCGCAGACACACAGGAGCTTCTAATAAAACCTCAGACGGCACCCAGACACCACCTTCTGTTCCTGCTGCGCGCCTTAAACCGAGACTCATGCCCTGCCCAGGCCCGGCCGTTCTCTCACCTTGAGGCTCATGCGCTCACATGTGCCCAGAGGCGACAAAATCCAAGGCTGAGAGCTTCTTAAAGCACATGACGTCTACTCCTCTTTGTCTGAGTCGTCTTGCATCACAGAACCAACCTGATTTTTACAAAAGAATCCCCAAATTTTAAAATGCAATGTACCTTGAACCACCTAAAAAGTCATTATTGTTTTTGATATATAAAACATCATGCTTGCAGTTAAGTTTAACATACACCGCTGGGGTTTCAGAATCAGCGTCGGCATTTGTTAAAAAGCACACTAAAATTAATCATGATGTTCTTTGAATTGGACAGATTGAAAATAAACACCTGTTTTTTTTTTCTTTCAAGATCTTGTCTCTTATCTGTTTAGACAAGGTTAAAGAGCTCAGGCTACTTTGGTTGCATAAGCGCCACAGTAAAAAAAACAAACAAACACCCACACACACACCTACAAACACATGTGAAAACACACCTAAACAAGTGTGCACGAATGTGATTTTAGTGAACAGTCAAACACAACCTTGGCTATTCCGCCTGCCAGTGGCTGCACATGAGCTAAAGCTGTCCGACACGCATGTCTAAACACACAGGAATATTTGCAGTAATCCTCAAGCCAGAAGCTATACGTGCCTATAAGGTCCAGGAGTTAAATGTCTCTTCAGATCCTCAAGTTGGACCATGCTCAGGAGAGCAATTCATGGAAAGAGGCGGACAGGGTGCTGGTCTGGAAATCACCACTTGGGGGCAACAGATTGAAGTGCAGAGCTGAACTCGCTCTGAAAGTTTTAGGATGAGCTCCAGAACTCAAACACTGACGCTTTGTCCTGTTGCAAAGACGTAGAAGTTCAAAATCGCATCACGTGGAGAGAGCTGTAAGACTGCATTTTCATCTGCATACTTGTTGTTAAAGTATCTGTTCATAAGGAGCATTTCAAAGCCACTTTTACTTTGTTAAGCCATAAACTGTGTGGAATGCAATGAGATATGATTAAGTAAATTACTATTAGTTATCCTAGGCTTTAAAAAACAGATTGAATTCTGGCGCTTTTCTGTGGAACTTGACTCCAAATTACTAACCAAAAGTCAACCTATTTTCATAGAGCGTATTTGAAGTATTCAAAAGAAAATGCAGCTTGAGCAGCTGTAATATCTATAGGAGCAATGCTACGTGAGGCACTATTGGCTACCGTTTGCAGCATTTATTTTCCTTGGACGTCTCTAAAATATGCCAATATCAAACGAATGGTTTATCACCAGCCTCTCCAGAACCTGATCGTCAACTGTTGTAGTAATCCAGCTATTTGATGCAGGTGTGCATGTAAAGGTCGCAGGACATTAACTCTTGGCCTGAGGTTTGAGACCCTTTTGCTTTAGTCTGTAACTTCAAAGGCCAGAATTGTCATTTTGAAATAGACCCTGAATTATTGTTGGTAACCTCTTGGAGTAGCTACAGCGTAAGGTTGTCTTTGCCCTATTTTCAGTCAAACAAAACTTTTAACCTTTCTAAAGTCACCACTTTGGCAAATACAATCAAAGATTTATTACACTGTACTCACAAGACAAGAAAAATGACTTTGGTAGGGTAATCAATTTAGCATGACGCCGTTTCAAAGCCACTAGCTGATAGATTCCAGTTTCCTTCGCCAAACAAGAATCAGTGTGGACGAAGTATCTGTCTGCTTCATTAGCCACGAAGCACCAAGCCAACAAATCAGGGGTTTTAAAGACTTTTGAGAAACTAATTCAAAGCTGCTAAAGTCATTCACACAGAAGGCCGGAGTCATCGATTTGAAATAGAGCCTTTGTGCAATGACTTGACTTGAGTCACAAATGCCACAAACAGCTGTGCTCTTAATAATCATGGTGGGGACTGATTCAAGAAGCTAGTTCAGGTCCCAGATTGTTAGCTGCAGGAAAAAGACATTGCAGAAATAATTCTTTAAAAAAAAAAAATTTATTCTATAATTACCAGAAATGACTCTAAACAAAAACGATTTTAACATATATAAACTTGGATAAAAAAATAAATCAATTTGAGAACATAAAAAAAGAAAACTCATGATTACAGGATAGAACAATTTACTGCATGAAAACATATCCTATATTTGTACTTGTGTGGTAAGCCAAAAAAGACAAGTAATTGAATAAGAAATAAAAATTGTGGTTTTGTGCTATGGCTGCACTGCGGACCACATTTTGATGTTGGATAAGAAAAATGGCACTACGAGGCACTAAATCATCTACACGACACATTAGTCTTCAAAATGTGCTTTTTACTTCTAATCACAACTAGTAAATGTCATATGGACCAAATTTATTTTTGCTTAGTGTAAATATTCATACTAAAGTGTCTTAAATGGCTGGAGGATAATAAATCTGCAGTGGAGCATGAAATGGTTCTTGTGCAAACATATTTTAAAATTTCAGAGAGCTGAGCCATGATAGCGCAACTTTAGCTTTACATCCGCCACCCTTCTGATTTTACTCATTTTGTGCCGTAATGTCGAGGTAAATTTGTTTATTTGGTGAAAAGTTAAGGCTTAAAGCGTTGAGGTGTTAAATCAAATGTGTTGCTCTGCACGTTTGCTCTCAGTCTGGGTGATCTCCCCTGGGAAAACTGGTTTCCTCCCGCAAACCAAAGGCACGGCGGACTGAACACTCTATGCTGGAAGTGTTTGCTGTCTGTATGTATATATTTATATTTAGATGCATATAACATCCAGAGAGATCCCAGAGTGTTGGGAACTTTTTAAACACGGATGGAAATACATTTTATTAACATGCATTATGTAGTAATGTTGGTGCAGCCACTTCACTCTTGCTCCATGCTCTCTTTTAATTAAAACCAATACAAAAGGAAACTTAAAGTCCCAGGAATAACTGCAGCTTCGTTCACATCTCATTGCGCAGCACACGAAGAACTGATTCCATTGTGTAAGTGTTTGGAGGAAGAATCTGAGCCATATTTACTCTGACAGGACGACAGTTTCTGTGGTGTGAAGACACATCTGTAGGGTGACTTATTGTTTCCAGATGGCAAGAAACCAGCCCTTTGTTCAAAGGAAGGATGTGATAGAGAGTAGGTTGGACAACTTTGAAGTTCCCATCGGGGTGAAATATGTCGAAAGCTGAACTTCAGTTTAGTTTATTTATATCTGTCTGGTCAGGCCCCCTTTTTCTGAATAGAAACATCTGTTTGGGTGGGTTTTTTTATGTAACATTTTGACTTAATCTGGGCTTGTATTTATATTTTTGCAACCCAGTGTGGGTTAGTGAAAATCAGTAAAGCATTACATACATGTTAAATGCTGATTAACCAACTCATAATCAATTGAATGCAAACTACTTACCAACAAGCCAGTAGTTTACCCAGTGAACATCCTTCTTGCTGTGTCGTCTTGTGTGCTTGCTAGTCAATTTTTCCCACATTAACACTGACGAAAATTCAGAAAATTGCAAACATAAACAGAAATGCTACTTTTTTATTAGTACTTTTATTTTGTTTAGGACACCTTAGCTGGAGCCCCCGCCCCTGGAAAAAAAGAGAAACACCTTTCCTGCTGATATATTAAGTCTTAGCTAAGGTAAGTGCCTTGTGCCTTTAAGCATTGAGAGGTTTTTATACAACATTTATATACAGCGTCTATACATACAACATTCACACCAACACGGGCGCTTTGGACGCACCCTCCCATTTTTCATGACGGTTGAAGAGAGAAAGGACAAGTAGGTAAAAAAAAAAAGAAAAAGGGAAACAAATAAGCGCATTAACAAATGACTTCAAAAGCACTTGGTTCAAGTTTAAAGGTGAAAATTAAGAGCATGCATATAATCTTTGGAAGTGACATCATCTGTTCAAGACATATATTGTTTATTCTAACTTTCTGAAGCCATTTTCAACTCGTGTCGAGGAAAACGCTGGGGAGAGAAACACAGGTATGATGAGGAACATGTACAAACTACACTGCTGTAAGCAAAAGAAATCACAATGTGGAACAAGACATGATTGCTTTTATCTCTATTTTTAAGTGAATACAATACAAATGGAGAGCTGAGTTCTGTGCAGCTTGTTGATGTTACACTCTGGAAGCCGTTCATATTACACAGGCATTAGCTAGTACATACCAAAATAATAATAATAATAATAAAATCAGCTGTTATTGGTCGTTTAAAACACAGGTTGCTCTTGCTGCCTGCTCTGCAGGTCAGCTGTGTAATGAATAGAGGAAGACAAAGTTGAACTGAGTGGGATTTGTGACATCGCTCCCCCTGAGCGAGGTGTCTTTTTGGTCTGGGTTCGTCTCTGTGTTGAGCCACTGAATTAATTAATTAACATATGCAAATTAATGCGCTAAAACACGTATGCAAAAAACGTAAAATCAAAGAAATGAATTGCTTAACTAGTTCCATGAATGATATGTTGTGTGTGAGTCCCACCGAGATGTGCAAGTGTTTACTATGAGCCGTGTGTATAACCGCTCCACAAACCTTGAAGCTAAATATTGAGAGAGGAATGTTGTGTTTAAGGTCCATGTCTGCTAGAGCGTTGGAAAGCAGAGTGTAGATTAATACGTCATAATTTGTACGCTGGCAGTGGTGGAAAGGAGAAGTGGTGGGAGTCAGTGTTGTGGGGTTATGGTCTAACACACACTTGCAAAACGTTCATGCTCTCATCTATAAACACATTCTTGCTCGCGGAGGAGCTCGGCTCTACTTCTTCCTGTAGTTTCCGAGCTGAATAGCGGAGCGGTCGAAGACGCAGCGGAAGGTGATTGGCTGAACTTCCCAGTAGGGTACTGGGTTGCTGAACAGGCTGATACCCGAGTACATGGCCTTCTTGGTGTTGAAGCCAGGGGGGCAGAAGTCCTCCGTTCCCACAGCGCCAATCTTGTTGGCGTGGAGGTAGACCACCTGGAGACAGGATTGAAATAATTACAACATGTGGTTAGTAAATGAGACGGGCACAGCTATAATTTAGGTTTCCGAAGAAAAGGTAAATAAAAATTATGATATGTCTCTAGATGAATTGCTCAGATAAGACAAACATTCAGAATCCTTCGCGTATGCTGCTCATACATCACTAGGCTGTCAGTAGGAGTAGAGATTACAAAACTACTATATATATATATATATATATATATATATATATATATATATATATATGCTTTTAAGACATCAAGGTGTTACCAAATCAACTGTGGGATTAAACTCTGCACTTCGGTGCATCAGTCACACATCGATTGGCACATTTAACATAAATAAGATGCACTGCACTGAAGTGCACTGAGAAAAGATTGATAACTATATTCCTGCCTTGAATGGTTTTATCAGAAACATTTAGGATTTTCAATAGAGCAGCAAGCTTAACAACAATCTCTTAGGAAAGTGTGAATAGTCATTATCCCGTAATATTGAATTTCCTCCTACTGATGTAAACATTTTGAGTTATTTGAAATGGCTAAAGTCATCTGAATTTGTTAGTCTTTCAGAGCTCTGAGGATGTAATGATGTTTCTTCAATCTCTCTATGATACAACATCCCTAGTATGTTGGAGGTTTTCCCTGTTTAAGCCTCAGACATTTACTTTGGTGTGTTACTGATTGTTGAGTTAAGAGTAAACATGATTTCAAAAGAGCTGGCTGAGGCTTTTGATAAGATGACATCACAGCTTATTGAAGTCTGCTGAAGAATATAACGAGATCTGAAAAGAATTTAAAATAAGACCCTTGACTTTAAGGAACAAAGTCTTCATATAAAGAAGTTTCGAAACCACTGTCACCATGTCCAGGTTTGGTCATCCAAGCAGGTCCACTCTGAATGCAGACTGCAAGATGCTAAAACATGTCTCTAAAAATCATAAAATGTCTTCAAAGTAATTCCAATTTTAATAAAAGTGCATGCTTGGATAATCAGAAAACGTAACTTTCAGGGTCCATGAGAAAAACACAAATCCAGAGTAAAGTTTGCCAGAGAGCATGTAGACAGAAAACACGATTTCAGGAGAAGCAGTTTTGGCCAAATAAATCTTAGTTTGTCTTATTTGGAAACCAGAACAGAAGACATGTTTAGCATTAACCAAAAATAGCATTAGTGTGAAAGAACCTCATAAAAACAAAGCCTCTGTCATGATTTCAGCCCATCAGCTCCACCTTGACTGTGCTGATTACTCATTACCCTCACCTGCACTGTGCTGCTCCCTATTTAAACAGCTGCTCACCTCCTGCTCAGTGCGAGATCGTCTGTTGCCCCAGTTACAGCTTTCAAGCCTTGTCTCATGTTTCAAAGTTTTCTGGTTTTCTGATCCTGCCTGTTTTTGACCACGGGGTTTGCCTTGTCCTTTGGCTGCTGGAAGATTTCTGACCTACTGTTGATGAACCCTGCCTGTCTCTGACCTTGCCTCAAGTTTTCTGATTGCTGGATCTTCATTGCCTGTGGTCCTCCAGTGAATGAACCTGGATTGTTCCATGATTCTGGTTGGTGGATTTTGTCCCTGTCATCCGTTTGTCCCCTGAGCCCTCAAGTCCTCCCTTTGCCCATTCACCCTACTCCTTCCCAGCTGGATCCCAGACCCCTGTGGACTTCCCCCTTCCTGACCTACCAGTGTGACCACACCCTGTTTAGCCCCTTTTACACCATTATTTTGTAATAAAGACATTTGGTGAACCTAACTCTGGTGTTTGCTGCGTTTTGAGTTCTGGCTGATTTTGCTTTTCTGTTACAGCCTCCATGTGAATCATGGAGCTGGAAGTATTATGGTTTGTTATATCACTTGGACATCTGCTGTGTATGAGAAGGCGCCTTACAAATAAATAAGCTCAATTTCTAAATGTAAAAAGAATCGAATATCTATATTTTTCATTTCCTTTTTTTATTCATGACTGCAAATGGAGAATAGTAGTTTCATAAACTCTTCTGGGAGCAATGCACGTGATGACATGTTGGCAGTGGAGACTACCTATGATTGTGGAGCCATTGTGTACCTGGATGTATTTGTGGTCAGGCAGGCCAGGAGGAACGCTGGTCAGAGCGTTGTTATCCAGGTGCAGCTCTCTCAGATGTGGCACGTTAGCTAGGCTGCCGTTTTCCACAGTGCTGATCTCATTGTAGCTCAGGCCGAGCCTGCAAGGAAAACAAGCGCAGGAATGAGTCACGTCTTTAAGAACCAAATACAAAAGAGCACAACCTCCACGATTTGAAAAATGGAGCAATACTGTAAAAGTTTTTAGCCAATAAAGGAAGATAAAGCCACTGTAGGGAAATGAGCATGAAGGTTTTTCATTGCATACATGCTGCTTTCAATCTTCTCTCACCGGAGGGATTTAAGAATGTTTAGAGGCAAACAAAGCTGTGAGCGTTTATGCTTCTGAAAATGTTTACTGTAGGCAACAATGCTGGTCTACAGCAAGCAAAGCTGGAAAGAAGTATAATTTTTATTACTTGGCCAGATTCTTCAGGCCTTTCAGGGCGCTGGATGTCACCTTGGTGATCTTGTTTGCGTCCAAGTGAAGCTCAGACAGGGAGCTAGGCAGACCTGCGAATCCAAGTGAGACAGGATTACCATGAAGGCAGAGCTGAGGAACACCAGGAAATCATTTCAGCTCACTCATCAAAGCATCTTTTTCCGGGTTATCAAATCGAATCCCTTTTCACAGACTCTTTTCAGAGGGTAAACAGCTAAATTTCCACTTGTCATTTTTGTGGTTTTCAGCAGAAGAAATTAATTCTAAACTCTTGGAAAATACTTTATTTATGCTAATTTGTGACGCTACAGAGAATAAATCAACTGCGAGTGCATTGCCAAGTGCTGAAAGAGAAGCTAAGCCGCACATATTTGTGTTCCTCAGCTCAGAACTGGTTGATTGTAATTCTTCACAGCTGAATAACCGAAATAATCAGAAATGCTTTGTTCTGAAGTACAAGACAGACTCAGTCCACTGACGAATTCAGTTGTTAGCAGATAGTTTTAGACACAGGTTCAAAATGAATATTCTAAATTTTTAAAAAAATCTTCAACTTGTCAGTCCTTGGAGACCATCGGTGCCTGGCCACAGATGTCATCAGTTAACAACAACACAAATGAACTAGTTTTTAATCTGCTTTACGCTTTCAGAATTTTATTTGAAAGTTTCTGGTAAAGCTTGTAATGATCAAGATAAAATGTGTAGGTTTCTGGTTCAGATCAGAACCTACTCTTGTTGTTAGACAATTATAAGCTCACTTAAAACATACAATTCTCAAAAATCAGAATCAAAATATTCCTTTTTCACAGTCTGTAAAAAGATTTCAAGAAATGTGCATTTTAATCAAAACTGAACAATTATTTCTACCCAGTCTTCTGTTAAAATAATAATATATTTGTGAGGATTTGAGTTTTCTTTGTGTTTATTTTAGGTTTCTGTGTTTATTGAGTCTCCGTGTTGTCTTGTCTACCCCTTGATTGTTCCCAGCTGTGTCTCGTTCCCAGATTACTCTGTGTATTTAATCCCACCTGTGTTCCTTGTTAGGTCCCTGTCTAATCTGTCTTGCTGTCTAGCCTTGTCTAGCTTAGTCTGCCGTCTGTTATTCAGTTGTCCCAGTTGCTACCAGTAGTGAGCATCAGCCTTCCACTAATCTGTGCTGCCTGGATTATTGTGCTTTTGTAATTCATTTCATCACTAAACAACCATCATTCACTCCAACCTGGGTCCTCAGCGTCCGCCTCACCACCTCTGCTAACCGCACGTCATGACAATGTTTTGTCATGAGAGTTTCATCATCATCATGAAACTCTCATCTTTATCACATCCAGAAATATCTTGACAGGTTAATTTTGTTCAAATGAGAAGAAAAGTGTAGCAGTCCCTGCAGGGTTAGTGTTTATCAGCATATAATCTGGGGAATTGAGATCTGATAAGTAAGATACAAAAGATGATCCACAGACATTTGCAACTGCAATCACCAATCCAGTCGTTAACTTCAATGCATTTGACTTTAATTCATGTTTGTGGCAAACTGTGGAAACGAATCCTTACCTTTAGGAATCTCTGTGATGTTAGTGTCTGCAATTCGGATGTAGGAGACCTTCTTCAGGTCAGCGAAGGCGCCAGCTTCAACTCCTGCACTCTTCAGAGGGTTGGACCCAAGTTCTAAAAAAAAATAAAATAAAATAAATAATTAGTTGGGTATGGAAGTTTGCTTCTTCCAAGAATGTTCAAAAGATTCAAACCAAAAATGTTTTGAACATTCAGCAGTGTAGAAAACTACAAGATAGTGAAGATTTGCAAGAAAATCAATACTTCTATGTCTACCATGATCATTTTAAGTATTCCAAGTTAAGTGGATTTAAAATATTTTTCTTCCGTCTCATACCCATCACGATGACCTGGGACATGCCCTGGAAGGAGGCCTTTTTGATCTTGGTGATCTCATTCTCGTGGATGCGAAGCTCCTGCAGGCTCTTGGGCATGTTGGCCGGCATCTCCTTCAGCATGTTCTTGGACAGGTAGAGCCGCTGCAGCTTGGTCAGAGGGCTGAACGCTTTAGGGTGGATGGTGGTGATCTTGTTGTTCACCAGGATGAGAGCCTATATGGAAAAATACCAGTGAAATCATAAAACGGGGATTAAGTGGAAAATACGTCTTTCTGCTGCCAAGTCCAGGAAACCACGACCTCTACAGAAATTTGGCATCCAAAGTAGATTAAATGAGAAAATTACATTGCTGGGATTACATTAAAAGACTCTTTAACATGTTCTCATGAAATTCTAAAAATATTGCAAACTGCACTCTGTGATATTTCTTTTTTTTGACATAAGAGTTATGCCTAGAGCTTTTCTCCTGGCATAGAGAGAGGATGTAGTGTTAGGTGTCTGGGGCTTTCTGGTTAAGGGAAAAGAAACATTATAGTGGAGCAGCTTCTGCTCTCTGAAGGAGGAATTTACAATAAATATGGCAGGTGCAAGAGTTAGAAGGTGTAACACCACCAAACCGTAGAATAAATCAATTATTTGCACCTGGGAATTTTAGTAGTATTAGTGTAGACATCTAAGTGATGTGGCTGACTTAAAATAAAGTAAGATAAATTATATAGCTCCTTTCAGGATATATAGGCCAGAAAGTACTACAAAATTGACAGTAAGATGAGAGATTAATCAAAATCAGATAAAAAAAAAAATTGTGTTTGTACCTGCTTTTCAGAAAACGTTCTATCTCCTCCTGTTGTAAGCTGATACCTGCTCATGCAGAGCTCCTAAAAAATCTTAAAGTATTCTCTAAGAAGAAACGGGAGTCCATATTGTTGCTTCAGCAGCAGAGCCGGCCTTGGACAGAAGCCTGGCAGCTGATTTCTGGACAATCTACAGTTCAAATCACTAGTGAGCCAATTGAAGACTTGAATTTCACTCTTATGTAAAGTATTTGTGGGCTGCACAGTGGTGCAGGTGGTAGCACTGTTGCCTTGCAGCAAGAAGGTCCTGGGTTCGATTCCCGGCCGGGGGTCTTTCTGCATGGAGTTTGCATGTTCTCCCTGTGCATGCTTGGGTTCTCTCCGGGTTCTCCGGCTTCCTCCCACAGTCCAAAAACATGACTGTCAGGTTAATTGGTCTCTCTAAATT
>CAEFZX010016426.1:0-27967 GCA_903066825.1 Alfaro cultratus | reverse complement strand
TATATATTTATATATATATTATATTTATATATATATATATATATATATATATATATATATATATATATATATGCACGTTGCTTAGGTGGTGAAGTGTTCGGATGTGCGTTCTTATGTTTTTATGACACTCTTAAAAATTAATAACCATATTGAATATAAAAAAAAAGGCTGAAGTTGCGGGGGAAGCAGAAGAGATCTGGAAGGGAAACTTGAGAGAAAAGAAAAAATGAAGAAATAACATTAGGAAACACAAGCATGACCAATAATTCATGAAGTAAACAGATCAAAGTGCACATCAAAGTAGAGGATGAACTAAGTATTAAAACTTTAAACCAAGGCTTTCAAACTCCAGTTCTCAGGGCTTCAACTTTTAGATCAGCTTCAACACAACTGAATCAAGTAATAAGGCCATTAGCTGGACTCTAGACCGTAACTGCATGCTAAGAAGATAATTAGGTCATTTAATACGTTCATCAGGTCATTCCGTTTCTTTCTCTTCCATGTTTTTGAAAAGATTTTAAATCACAGAACAGTTTGATGACAAAGTCTTGCGGTTTTCAAAACAAATTTTTAAAAAATCTCAAATGGTTCACCAGTAAAAAGTCTAATCGGCCAAAAAACGCTAATAAAGTTCTGAGATCAGGATGAGCAAATCCAAAGGTTCTGCGCCCTCGCTTCTCTCTGCTCACTCAAGTTTTAAACCTTTTTCAGGTGCTTAAGTAACTATATTCATCTGCTGCTTCCTTGTTAATGTAGAGGGTATTTTTTGGGGCTCATAACAGCAGAATGTTTGCGTCTCAAATCACCCCCGCACCCCAAACCAGAATCATCCAGTGCAGTCAGCGCGCTGCTATCTGCACTGCTAAAATAACACACTCCGACTCCATTCAGCTGTGATTGCAAATAACAATCACAATTACCATGGCATAATCATATCCCTTAGCAATGACTGTCACCAGAGAAATACAATTTCTCTAATGTCACAACAAATCAGCTGGTTTCAAGAAAGGGGACCAGCAGAGAGCAGGCAGGGTTGGACTTTATAATTGGGAAGATTCTCTGTTGTGTGTCGTTTAATTTTCAATTCTGAAACAACCCAGCCAGAATCCTTCTGCTTGGTTCTGTAATTTATAACTAAATATTTGGAAGACATTTACCTATTGTCATCTTAATCCCTCCCAAAAATCAGGCGAAAAGAGTTCAGTCATTCTTCTAGCTCCATAGTTTATTGTTTCACCCCCCAAACAAACTACTATTCAGGATTCCTCTAAAGAAAGAAGGGCTGCCGGAGGCTGCCAGTCACCCTGTTCCTTTTTCTGAGAGGATTCCTCCTCATCTCCCAGGTGGCGTCCCATTTGTCCTGGAGTAATTCATTACCTGTTCATTCAGTAGTGACAACCCGTCAATTCCATCTGGCTGTGCGGTCTCCTGGGGCCCCACTAGCCCTCATATAATAAGGACAGCCACCAGGAAACATATTTGCTCACCCATTACCTCAATAACTATGTAATGATTGATTCCTTGTTGGATCATCCATGTTTCACAGCACAGCCAAGAGACGATTAAATGAGAGAGGCAGTGCTCACTCCAGTTATTCCAAATGACAGATATAAGAGTCAAGCATATGACCAAGAATTTGTGACCTGGACAGGTAATGTTTCACCAGGTGAAGTGTTTGTGAAGGTCTTCCTTTGTTAAATGAAGATTAATACACATAGATTTATTTTAAAATGAAAAATCTAAAAACAATCTCCACTTTTTCCCCCTAATAATCCCTAACTAAAAACTATTTTCCTGGTGGCTAAATGCAATGGCTTCTAAGAATATGTATACCTGTTCGACTTGTTTCTTCAAGTTGCAACAATAAACTTGAAATGAGTTTGAATGTTTCTAAACTACACAAAGAAGAGGAAGTAAGATAAAAAACTGATTATCTTTTACATTCAGTCCTGTTTGGTCAATACAGTGTCTTTTGCCATGTCACTATCAGCTTTCCACATTTAGAAGCTACATATTTTTGTTTGATTTTCTTGAACAATTTAAAACCATATGTCAATTTTATTCGAGTTTAAAATTGTGCTATAATTCGTGTTGATGTGTCACAGAAAGAATCTTGAAGGTGACGTTCTATGCTTCCTGGAGCAGGTTAGGGTAGATTAATGGGCAATACAAAACAGGTTCTTTACATTTTTTTTGCACCAAATAATTTTTAAATTATGAGATTTTGGTCTTAACAGTTATGCCTTTATTAGCAGCTCTTGCCACTTAAAGTCTAAATAAGCTGCTGCTGGCCACGCCCCCAACCCAACGTTTTCACTTGAATGTGAAAATGGCAAATGCGAATAGATGCGCAGTTATATAACCATAAATCATGAAACAAGAATGAATCAATTGGTTTCTGGATTGTAAGTCAACAACAAAACAATTTTCCAGCAGCCATTGTTCAGTACATACGGTGATAAAATAAGTTAACCAAACTACTGGAGCACAACTTGGGTTGCTAGGCGATGGGCAGTGCTCCATAGGGGTTGCTAGGTAACAAACTGGGCTTTGCTGGGATTGCTAGGTGATGGGCAGTCCCTCTAATTTGTGATGTTTCATTCAGAAGGTTTTTGAAACGGCTCATTTTTTTGACACCGAAAAAAACATTAACTTATTGGCAAAAAAACAGCTGGGTGTTTTTTTAAGGCCCTGGGCTGTCTTTAGAAGCAGTAGAATCCCAAATGGAAGTACAAAAATGTGAAAAATGTGAATTTTGCAGTAGCATGACACTGTATATTTCTTTAGTTCAGCAGTAACTTATTGTACTTTTACACTAGTTGGTATTAGTTAAGTCAAAACAGGAAAATACTCAGCCAGAAGTTCTCTTTTAACATATGACGAATGACAGGAGAAAAGCGAATCCATCCAAGGACACGATGGTATTTAGCAGGGCTACAACACTGTGACAGGCTGACTGATAGGGCCACCTCAGGAGACGTTTTGTAGTCACCCAGACCAGACCGAACCCACCCGGGGTATCGCTTCAGAGGCCGGCAGCTGCGCCTGGCAGCCTGACACACACTGTTTCCCCTTCCCTGTGGTAAACCCAAGAAAGGCACTTTCTACCCTGGACCTACATTTTCAATCAAATCTGTCCTTGATCACATTAGAATTCACTCGCCAAATCTGGACAAACATAAAAGGCTTCCCGTGGTGCCAATCACGCAATATTTTAGGAGTGCAACTTTCACTTTCATCTGGAGTGATTTTTAGTGGATGCAACAGTGGATTAAGTCTGTAAAAGCCCAGTATAAAAATGTTTCTGGCAAAGTGTTGGGAAAAGATACTGACACCCCTGGATTCCAGTCACAGCCAAGAAATAAGAGTCAGTGTCTTAAACCTTGAAAATGTTTTAATAAAATGTCTAAAGATATTGAAGAACTTAAAAAAAAAAAAACTGTAAGCGCAAACACTGTTATTGTTATTCATTAGAAAAGTTTGACTATCCACTTTTTAGTCAATGCTGACCAACTCAAATTGCATTTATAAACAATCTGGAAGCTTTTAGTACCTTAATACAGCTTGGTTCTGTAACTATTCCACTAGTCTTTGTATAGGAGTGCTTATGCAACTGCACATTTCAGCTTTAGAGAGGTTTTCAAAGGATGTAATGTCAGACCCCATTGCTGGCATGTTTTAAACGGGTCGCCCTTTTCTCTTCAACCCTTCCTTTGTGCAGGTGGAGTTGTTTTTTGGGTTGTCACACTAAAAGGCATGAAGGCCTTTACCTTTTCTCAAACTGAGTGACACATCTCACATTAAAGTGTTTGGGTTTATTATTTCCCTTTGATGCTCCCAGTGCATCCAACAACATCGATACATCCTCCAGAAATATCTTCTCTGTTTTGGATATACCTGCAACATACAGTAAGGTGCATAAGGGTTTAAGCACAACAATACTGATATGTCTAAAAAACATGATTTTTCAAGAAAGAAGAACTTTAAAAAGCCCTGCTTGCAATGACTACAGAAATTTCTTAATATGAAAACATTATATACAGATCCTTGCAATACAGTGGAGCAGGACATATTTGTGGTTTTCATCATGGAGAATATCTAAAATATTTGAAAGAAAATAAAGCTCGGGAAGCTGAAATGCTCAGGCGCAGTGCTACTTTATAAGCTTTTACCTTGTATTTGTAAGGCAGCCAATCATGAAGCACTTTTTATTTCCCGTTGATTTTTCTTTCTTCAACTTCCCAGATTGCTCATGACTTAATATGGAAATTAAGTGATGACACCATCCAGCGAGTTGTAGCAACTGTCAGGACTGAATGCTACTTTCTGCCAATGCTACTTTACTTGCTGAGGAGTTGGCAACAGTGAGAATAACTGTAAATATTAGCTTCTGTAGTCGTGCTAAAATGGTTTTATCTGTGCATATTAATACATATTACGGCATAGTTGGTGTTTGACAATGGTGGGCAGTACTAACTAAAAGGTTAGTTGCACTGACCAGCACTAATTATAAACATTAGTTCTGCTAATGCTAACGTACACTGTACTAATGGTCAAGTGCTAATGATCAAGCGCTAACTTCAATTCAAATTATACCTTCCCTTGAAAGACAACAACTAATTTTCTATAAGTTCTATTATGCCCCGAGATGTATTTAGTTTTTGTTCTGTTTCTGTGTTTTATTTTGTTTTTGTATGGTTCTTGTTTGAAACAAAATTATTCGGGGGGAAAAAGAGAGCAAATTTGAGAAGAAGAAACAGAGCTGCAGTGTAGACAGTCTTTACCCACCTCAAAAACAGCATTAATATATAAATGTCTAACTTAATGGAGAATTCTTACGGTTTACAAAACAGCAAAGTAAATTAGTATTTCAGAATTTATTTGGAAAAATCATTTAGGGGAAGCTAAGTGTGCTAAATGTTTTCACAGCTAGCAAAAGTGCTAAGCGAGAAATCCACTAATGGCACATTAGCAGATTAATGGAAAAGTGCCATGCGTTAGTGTGTGAATTATTAAAATAGGTGGCCATAAGTGTTATTAGAGCAGGTCCCAAGTATCCAAAGAGTCTATCTATTACAGGAAACCTGATAGCAAGCTGCCCCTGCAAATCCCAGGCATCTACTGTATTATAATACTCACAACTCTGCAACTCTTTCACTCATTGTAACTTTACTTAATTCAGTATGTTTTTTGGGGATTTTATGGGGTAGATCAACACAAAGCAATGCATGATTATGAAGTGGAAGAAAAATGATAAACTCTTGAAAATAAAAATCAATAAAGTATTCTGGAATTCTGGAGTAAATACATATGCACAACATTCTGCTGGTCTACTGCATAAAATATACAAAATTTGTGATTGTAACCTGCCAAAATATAAATATTTAAGTTAATAAGTACCTTACAAGAATCTGTAACGCTTTTATTTTACTCAGTAAAAGCCTCCTTCCTTTCGTTTTGTTGGTCAGCAATCTAAGATGCTCATTTAATGTAAGGAGTCCAACCAATGGACAATGTTTTACTCAGCCATTACGCTAAATGTCTACCTTATTGTTGGTTTTCTCGTTTAAGAGACAGCATTTAAATCTCTCCCTATCCTGCCCGTGCTGCACACCACACCCTGCAGATAGATGCATGCACACAGGCAGCATATTTCTGATTCTTTTTGCTCCCAGGACCGTGCATCTGGGACGTGTTCCAGCTTGACTAAAACTGATTAATAGTGGCTTTAATACCACAGAATGCTGATTGCAAACCCGGCATCTGCGTGTCCTGAAACATGCTCCTTCCAGTCTCATCATCGGGATGTGTGTTTTGGCGAAGTTAATGAATAAGTCATTAGGAGGTGACTATGATTGATGGGTTAGAAACAAACAAGCTAATATCAGCTGCTGCTGGAATCAGAGTAGAGACTATTCTGCAAACTCCAGGTGAAGCAACTGCAGACAGTGCAATGATTTCACCATATGTGCTTTGTTTGCCTTTGTTACAGAGTGTGATTTTGTTATTAAAAAGTGTCATTTTTTCTGTTTTATTAGTTAATGCGGAGATTTATTGTCTCTGTCCTTGCTTTTGCTGTTACTTGGACATTACTAAAATTCTCAATGACAAAACAAAGAGCTTTAGATTATTTGCTTTCACCAATTATGTTGTAAATGTTGCAGATTACTCAACATGTAGGGCAAAAAACATGTAGGCTTTCCTCAAATATGAACCTTCACATGTATTAACTGCTTTTCTTAATTGTTGGTTTAGTCAAAGCAACTTGTTATTTCAGCCAGTTGTGACCCAGAATCTCACATTTTTTGTGCTGCACTAAAGGCCATAATTATTCATACCCCTGTCCAACTTAAAATAAAATGATTTCCATTAAACCGATGGATTTGTTTCTGACAGAAAATGAGATGGAATCTTGTCAAAAGAGTAGTGCAAAAAAAGTGCAAAACCAGCATTTTTGTCACATTTTATCATTTCATTAAATGTCATGAGATGTATCAAAAAAAAAAAACTTTTGCAGCTTGATCAGTCTTTCCTGATCCAGCATCATTAACTGAGATGTTTTACGTTGTCCAGTATTTTTTTGTGAAAAGTTCAGAAAGACACACCTGCAGAGATCCAGGTAGTTGGATAAATGATGGTTTGACCTACTAAGGGGTTTAATTTCTGGTGCTGAACCTGATGGATCAATAACGGTTCTGCATTTTGATTTCGCCTCATATGGTTTTCTTTGGCACAGAATAAGAACATATAATCAGCACCAGGCTGGGAAATACCTTTCTTCTGTATTTTTAAATGAGCAAATTTTAAAATCAATTTAAACTTTTGAATAAATGTATTGCTGCAGTTATTTTTTTTGTTACTCGGGTTATTAATTATTATAAAAAGGTGCAGAGCATAGATAGCCTGACTGTTTCTGTTAGTCTTTATATTTGTTTTTCTATTTTGCTAAGTTAATAATTAGTGAACACACAGTGATTTGATTAATAATAAATGCAATTTCTAAATCAAACAAAAAGCTCTTTGTACATGGTATTTCCCCAGTACAAGTTTTCTATATTAAACTTATTTTTTTTTTTACACCAATTCTGGTTTATTTAGATTGCTCTCTAAGTGATGTTTAAAATCCTGCTTTTTGGATTTACTCAGGTTATATTTGACGATTTGAACAAAAGAGCAAAAACAGAAAAATTTGTTAAGGTGGTGAATACTTTTTCACAAAACTATATACAAAAATCTCCTCTTGAGATGGGGATTACCTCCTCAAAAACTAGGATTCATCCTTCATACTGAGATTTAATACATTATAATACAGATATTTCAAATACATCTGCTTAATGTTGCTACAAATATTGCAGAAAATAAAACCTGGTAGTGCATTTGGGAACGTTATAGGAAAAACATGGAGTTACTTCATACACCAAATGTTATGTTTACCATATCTACAAAGTATTCCCATTTCTGACAGCAAAGAATATTTTCTAAAATTCATTTGGAAAATGACAGGCTCCAATCATTTCCTGAATATTTGTTGGATTCCACACTGGCCAACTCCTCGGGTCGGGGTTTGAGAAAAGCATAAATATTTGATCATTTCAGTCCCCAATGTTCAAGTTTAGCCTGGGATCAAATAAATTTTTGCTTCACTGAACTGCAAACCAGCAAACAAAGCAAAAACTTACAAAACGGAAGGTGAACAGTGACAGAACATAATTCTTTTTGACAGTCTGCTTGTGCATGTTTGAAAACATGTTTTGTATTCACCGTCACTTCACCTGATTTGTTATTGCATTTGTCTTTTCAGAAGATGCTATTGAGATTTAAAATACCCCCTAGACTGTGAGGTATATGAAAATCTTGAAATGTGTTTTACAGTAGTGCAAACTCAACATTTTGCCCTCCCTAGGCTATAATACAGCAGTGAAAGGTAATAAGCTGCTCTAAAGACAAGAATTCATGCAGAGTCCAGCTGCTGAAATAGCTTTGAGTTGCATTACCGCCCGGCCCTTCAGCCGAACAATTTCCAATGAGTTACAGCTTTGTAAAACATAAGCTCATAAAAAAATTCTTACTCAGCTTTTTAAAGTGTCAATAAAATCTTGTGGAGTACTCTGCAGTCATCTCCAACTAATACGTACAACCAAAGTGATGCAGGTGAAGCATGAGGATTTTAAAGGTTGCTGGTTGAAATCCTTAGATAAACTCAGACACAAACAACTATTGTGTCCTCTGGAATGACTTTCCCAAGCCCTGAATGTTAATCCTGTCCCACACTGTGGCAGCACTGGAGAGCTTCCAGCTGTAACTGTGTTGGGAGCTGGTCGAGTGTGAAATAAGCATTGCAGGAAGTGTTTCTGCACACACAGAAAACACTGGCTGAACAAGTAAAGCTTTATTTAAGACTTAAAGCAAAACAGACTCACAATTAACATTGGTATCGATCATAGTTTGGCATCAACAGATCTCAGGTTGGGGTGGGGGATGCAAATTCTAGTTGCTTTATTTTACAAGACCTAGATGTATACTGTGAAGGCTCCCTTTAAACAAAGCTGTAATGACCCGTTTGAGTAAAACTACCAAAGGTTTCCATAGAGAATCCTTTTAATGAGATGTACTAACACAAAGTTTTTACTGTTAAACATGAAATGTTGGATTTGTTTTTAAAGCATCCGTATAAGCTACTGGGAAGAATGAACAGATTTAAACAACTAACCCAAGAATTATAGCAACGAAAGCAAAGTTGCAAGTTCTATGACTGGTAAAGGCTCAAAGGCTAATGTTTTTCCTCTACATTTAGGCACAATATAAGGACAAGCATAAATAAATAAAGTCAGATTTACTCAAACCTGCCTCAGAAATAATTAAGTACCTTACAGTGGGAATCCACAGACCCTGACAAAATTAATCCTGGCAGTTACTGAGCTCTGGAACGAGACTGTGACTGGCAAGTGCCTGGCAAATGTATTCATATCCCTCAATGACTTCTCCACCACATGAAAGGAGAAAAATAGAAACCGAACACAGCCCTGAATTCACCCTCCCTGTGCGGAAAACATGGCTTTGGCAGCATCATGCTGTGCAGATGAAAGCTGGTCAGTGTCGACGGGAAGATGGGTGAAGCTAATTACAGAGCAACCCTAAGAGCATTGTTAGACACAAGTGTTCCAACCTGTCCACTTGGTTACAGTAATACTATATGGATTATTATTCCTTTAATTCAAGGGATGATTATTACAAAATTGCAAAAAAGAGAATCATTCACAATACCCTACATCTAGAGTAAATCCTCTCTGACTATGTTGCCAGTTCAGGACATGTGAGAATAAGACATGGCCCCTGTATTCCAGGACCACTTCCACTCATGAACAGCTAAAATCTCAAAATATGTCTGATCCCCTCTAAGTGTTTATGCCAAGCTATTTTAATCATTCAAACACCAAGTATATCTTAACATGCATTAATTCGCACAGTGGAAACCATCTTAGTGTCACAGCAGAAACTAATATCTACAGTCTCCCTTATGTGTGCTCTGGCTGAGGGTACATGCAATCTGTGGAAAAGAAAATGAATAGTAAGTACTTTTATAGCGCTTTATCTCATTCAGAGGACTCTAAAGCGCTTTTACATGACTACATGACTCCATTCAGTCATTCACACATGGTGGTAAGCTTACACTGTGGTCACAGTTGCCCTGCGGCAGTCTGACAGAAGACTGCCCCTGTGAGGCTACCATGTACCGGTGTCACATGGCCCTTTGACCACCAGCATACAAGACAGGTAAAGTGTGTTGCCAATTGACACAAAGACTGAGATTGGTCTAGCAACATATTGGTTACAGGACAAACTCATACTTTCTGTTTTATTTAGTTGAATTCAATGTGAAAACGGCCATTGGGTGCTATGCTATCAGCTACACAAACAGACAAGGATGCAAATCAAACTTGTCATTTTATCGTTTACCTTGTGATGAGGAAAGAAGACAATGATGGATGACAGTCGCCATTCGTAAGGACTGGCAGCTCTCAGTGTATTTGTGGATTTACAGCCAACACTTTTTACAAGGCAAGAAGATTAACAATCATGTACAGTGAGTAAGAGGCAATCAAATATTGTATGATAGAGAAGGTATGGCTAGAGGTCATGTCTATATTGGTAAAAACAACTTGGCAAAACATCTGTTCAATACTCCCGTTCCTCACTTCCGATGCCCATCATGGAGTTTCAACATGATTAGCTATTGTAGCTAAAAAGTGTCAGTAAGCATGTCAAGTAGCATTGCACATAGATATTTCAGCTTCCCACACTGCTTTTCTTTCAAATATTTCAGATACGCTATACAAAAAAAATCTGAGAATTTGCATATTACCAAGTAGTAATTTGGATTAATTTTCCATTAAAAAATTAACCACTGTACTCAAAAAACTGTTAGAGGGCAAAAGGTGGTTCATCAAACCATTGACTCAGTGGACTTAATCTGAACAAGAATTTGTTCATTTAACCTTCTACTTCTAATTATTGCACACTACATGCATTTCTGTATCACATGAAATCCCAATAACATACCAACAGCTTTTTGGCTGCAATCTTGATGATACATAAATAAATCCAAAGAGCAGACTTTGGAAATGTAATGTATAAGAAGTAATAAGGAAGGGTTAAAGTGTTTCTACTTATGTACTTAAACAATAAAAAATTTAAGTCTCCACATTTAAATGCAATACTTTCAAATGCCACCACTTGAAATGACTAAAGTCAGTGCTGAGTAATTAATTGATGTTTTTGTCTGAAGGCAGTAGCCGTGAATTTGCGCCCTGCAAATCCAGGGCGACTTTGAAGACTCTATGAGCACATCAATGCTTTTAGAAAGTGAAAAAAAAAAATGGATATAACCCTAAATAAAAACTACCTGAGGAGTATTCCGACATTGCTCATGGATGTTAATAGGTTTTCAAGAGTGTCAAATCAAAATTTTGTGAAGCGCATCCCGCCAAACTTAAATAGATGAAAATAAATGTGCATATATCTTTTTTTTTTTACTCTGAAAGTAATGCATTTCAGTAGTAGGAGGAGGCTGGTCTAGAGTACAAACCATTTTTATGTCGTTTGCAAGTCACCCAGAAGTTCATTTAACTTCCTGTCACAGTTTGATGGTTGAAAACTCACACTGACTTGATTCCTTTTTCTCTTCTTCTTCACATTAATAACCAACTCAGGGTCTTATCTTCGTGCCCAACTTATTTATTTTACACCTTCCCTTTATCTGCTTAACAAGCTACCTCTAGTCTTCCCTCCTTGCCATGGAAACCTTCTTTATGGGACTCAATGGGAATTATTCACAGTCTCCTCAGGACTCTGACAAGGTCATGGTCATTTTGTCTCCCTACTCTCCTGGCTTCTGTTCTGAACTGTAATTGATTAGGTTAAGCAGCAAGAGAGGGAAGGTCACGCATGCAGCGGGTGATCTGGAGCACTCAACAGCACGCGTGCCCACCGACACATGCTCTCTATCACCAAGAGACAACCACGGCATGGACAGCAGGATCCACACTTTGAAATGTATCGCTTCACAATTAGGGTTCAGCTGCAAGATGTTCAGGTTTTATGTAATGTGAGCCAGTTACATTCATTGAAGATTCATAAACCAGTCACTTGCACAACTGATTAAAAATAAATCTGTTGGATTAATATTTCATTAGAAATCCCTAATACAAATTTAAAGATTTTTTTTGTGTGTATTTATGAGGAATATGATTATTTATACCAATAGCACTACAAATTTAATTTTGAGAAAGCAATAACTGTTGCTTTCACTTTTACGTCCTAATTATTTCATGAAGTTACATACAATAAACACGTTTTGCAACTAAAGATGGCAGCACTGATTTTACTTTGCAGCTACAACTCAAAGGGAGAGTTTTGGTTCAAAAGATTCAAACTGATCAAAGTCTATGATCTATGAAACGTTTATGATTTCAAAAGGCTAAAATAATGGCTTTGTGGTCTGACTCTGAATCTTAATACTCATGTCAGGCTAAAAGTGGAAAAGAGAAACAGGAGGAGGGGAAGAACCCAAAATACCAAAACTAGTTTGATCCGTTTGCTTTCAATTAACACAAACTGTCTAGATGAATCTTTATGCGCTTTAGTTTATTAAATGTCACAGGTTTTATGAGTCAATCTGCTGGTTTGAGTTGGACTCACAGCTCACATTTCCTGCTGAATCTGCAAACACCGTTTTCTACTCAGTTCTTAGACACAGCAACCCAGATGGCATTAATAAATTTTGATATAAATCCTGCGTTTAACTTTAGTTTTTTAGTGCTCCTGGAGCTAGCCAAAGACTATTTGGTTATGACTGTAAGCGATCACAAGCACAGCTTGCTGCTTAATATCTTAGGGTGGAGATATAGGGCATCTGGCAGGAGACACCAAGATAAATAAAATGATTTGGTTGGTTAAACTGTCTCCATACAATACGATCCTCCTCAAAAAACGTAGATTAAAACATAAGGATCGATACACTGGATAGACATTTATAAAGCCCTAATTGTGTGAATTTGGCTTTTGGAAAAGCAAAGCAGTTCCTCAAAGAACAAGTTAAGTACATGCCTAAACAACAGCTCTAATTAACGACTCGAACCACGTTGGTGAAAATTTCCTATTGGAAACTGGCCGCTGCTGGCTGTGGACCAAGCCTCTTGGATGTCTTGGTAATTCCCCACTTTGGATTCAGAGCAGGGAAGTTCTCAAAGGAAGTCTTCAAGTGACGCTGGACACAGGTCCAAAATGTGGAGCAAAAATTTGAATCCTGCACAGCTTTGCACAAAAATAAGCAAATGCAACATGCATCATGCCGCAGGATGAAAACAAAAACAACAGCGTGACAATCCAGGCTCTGATACATTTGGGGAAGGAATGTTCCTGGTTTCAAAGATTCTGTTTTATTGAACAGGTTTTCTTCCTGCAGCGTGAGAGGAGATGTCAAGAGTCGCTGATCACCCAATCAGGGCAGATCAGTGGTTAGCGCTGCTACGTCACTATAGACAGCAAACAAAACGGATACCAGTATTTCTTTTTCATAAAAAGTGTTAATTTCCATCATAACCTTTAAAGTCAGAGGGTTGTTTTCAGATTTAATATATTGAAAATGTATTGATTATGTTGAGTAAACAAGTTTAAAGCAGAATGTAACTTTAATTAAGAAAAAATAAGTTTTCTTACATGTTTGTCGAAACCAACACAGTATCATATGAGACCAACTGTGAAATAAAAATAAAAAACCTGAGCTCCTCGAGTCACTGCTACATGCACTAGCTACAGAAATACACAGCTCAGCCAAAATGTGAACGGATGATCAGAGCCAGGAGAAGGCCTTAGTGCTGACAATCATCCTTGCGTACAAACCCCACTTTTGTTGTAAACAAACGGTTTTTTCTGTAATGGCAAGTTACACATTTTACTAGCACGCACATGGGGATGATTAACAGCAACAAGACCCTCTTCCTGGCTCTGATTGGTTGTTTTTGACCGGGAGCAGCGTATTTATTCAGACAGCAATAGTAGCTCTGGGAGCAGGTGGAGGAGCGTGACCTTTTCACAGATTATCTAGTATCTCATGACAGTTTTATCAAATAAATTAAAAAACATATTTTTTGTATTAAAGTTACATGCTGTAGCTTTAATAGAATAGTCTTTACTTAAAATGAAGTAACTTTAGGTTATTTGAAAATGCATTAGTCTTTTTAAATTATCTAAAATCTTCCACAACATATTATAAAAAACAGCTTTTTACATCATAATACCTGCTGAGGTTGCAAAATGCTGAATAGCTCCACGGGGATGAGAAGTTGTTTTGACTCAATCTAAAAGTCCAGAAAGGACATTCTGTGGAGACTTGGAAGAAAACACTGCATTTTGTCTGCATTTTTATTTGTGTGCACCAAATGTAGCTACCTGAGAAATAATTAGATTTTTATTTTTATTTAATGTGGATATAGCAATAGAACCTATCAAGTCAAACATTACATAGAGTAGCTTAAAAATAAAGCCCAGAACACACACATTGTGAGGCGGATTGGAAAGAATGCTGAGCTCAATTTGTGCTGCTCGGGTGGCTCCGAATAAGCCTGACTTCATTAGTCAGCCCAGGATTGTTCTAGAGCGGCATAAAAAACGCACCGATTTGACACAGGCAGACTGGATGAGGGTACAGTAAAATCTGTGGGAAGATCTGAATGTTGTTCCCTTTTTTTTATTCTTCCTTATCTCTTTGTATGGAAGTCAGTCAGCCAACACAGCAAATCCAAAAGCAGCAGCTTGCTGGCCCAGGTTGATACCATTCAGAATGGAATATCAAACACTGGCAATGCTCACAGTGTGAGCAAGCACAAAATAGGAGAATCCAGCATAAGCATACAAAATATATATTTTTTGCTGTTGAAGAGACGTTGACATTTCTGGTCTCAGATGGTGTTCCTGGAGAGATTTTCAAGATAGAGTGGAGAACCAAAGAAATAGTAAGATATTGTGCAACATAAGGGGGTGGCCTAAATGGAAAACTGAGCATGGGGTTGCTTTTCATCCACATCTCAGTAAAGCTTATTCAAACAAAGCAAAAAAATTCAATAAAAAGAAAAAAGAAAAGAAACAGGAAGAAGGATGATCAGTCCTCTGGAGGCTTTATTTTCACTCGGAATAGTCAAGCAAAGAATAGACGTATTTCCTGTTGGAAATGCTGTTTGGCATAAGCAATTTAACTTTATTTATAGTTTCACGTACATCTGTTATTCTGCTTGAGATGCCTCGTTCAGATTCAAGCTGCTGGATTCTGGCTTAAACTTATTTGTACTGGTTTGAATTGTGAATAAGAAAATAAGGTTTGAATAAGATGTTTACTAAGGTTTTACAGATATGAAGAAAATTAGTTGGCACCTTTCAAATTAGTTCTTTGTTTTAAATCTATATATGCAGTGGAGAAAAAAACATTATAGGAAATATTTGTAAAGAACAAACTCAGTGGTGCCAATCACTGATACCACTGCCAACCTCTTTTTTTAAAACACTTATACAGTTTAAAGTTTATTACAGTTTCTAGTGCAATTTTTAACCCACGACCTTCTGATTCCCATGATTATGAATATGGCATGACACACATGATAATTTATTTCGACTGCTAAGTTAAGGACCCTTATTTACATGGCTCTCCACCATGCAGTGAGCGACATAAGAAGAGTTTTAAGGAGGACCTCCAACACTCACAGTCACATAATGACATTTTAGGGTCACTTTCATTCGGCAGATCTTGATGCTCAATTTAGATTTTTTGCTGAAATCAATGTGTTTTTTGTTTGTTTGTTTTTTTCTGTGAACAGATAGGCATCTGAGTTCATACCAGATATAAAAGTGACATTAATTTGATTTTGTTGTTTGTGAATTGTATTGAAGAGGATTAGGGCCACAGGAAAAAGAAAGAATTCAGACTTTTTTCACAAAATTCTGACTTTTATCTCAGAATTCTGTAACATGACATCAAAATCCAAATAAATAACCAAACATTCCTAGGTATACTCATATATTAACTTAGTATGTGAAAAATAATCACAATTGTTACTTCCTTGTTGTTGGATCTGTTAACCTGTGCATTATCCAGACTGAAAGCTTATCCCAAATTAATTTGTTATATCTGAGTTTTGAGTCAAGATTAGCCTGATGGTACATAAACAATTTAAACATTTCTGATTCTGAGAAAAAAGAGTGAATGTTTTAATCTTGAGTAATATATGAAAAGACTGAGTGCCTTTTCGTTGGAAAATTTGTTATAGAAAATGTTGACAGCAGATATATCAACTGTTATGTCACCTGTGACTTTGTAGAAACTATTTCTCAAGATGTGATTATTTTCACTCACTGAATAAATGTAATAAAATAAAAGGTGATATTTTTGAAAAAGTTTCAGTGTGATATTATGCTAATGCCAGAAAAGATTAATTTACAGTTGTTGTTTTTTTTACCTTTTATTACACATCTTTTTCACAGGTGCATTGCCAACAAATGTGTTTGTACCTGTGGCAAACTTTGCAAAATAAAAGCAAAAATATAAGTGAATGCTGAGGTCCCTTTACTTTCTTCCGCTGTGAAGTTGTGGCATTACTGTGTTCTTTGTTTCTTTATCATGCAGATTTCAACAAAGCAGCTGAAGGGATTTTTGCTCAGTTTGAGAATTTCTTGAGCAACCTTTGTAAGGCGGGTGTTATTTATGTCCCTCTGCATTCCCACTTGATTAGTTGTTTCAGTTGGATGCATAGCCGTAATTCTCCTAATTGTTTTAAATGGCCAAAGGGTATTTCTGGTGAGGCTCGCTCAGTTTTTCACCAATCTTTTTTTTTTCTTAATGCAAAGGCTTTGAATTTTTGTACAGCTCAATCATCATATATTAGAGGCTTTAGGCTGAATTGATACAGATTTACCTTCTTGTAGCAGAGTAAAAATCTCATATTTATTTAAAATGTAAAGTCTTGTCTTACTAGAACTTAGTGAATCAATACACAAGATAAAACCGCATTTATGTGATAATCCATGGAACCACAGACATTTTACACTTTTGTACCATGTGAATTATTAATTGCTCATTCATTTGAATTCAGCTGCTGTTTTTAATTCGGTCTGGCTGACCAAGGATCAGCACGACTCAGAGTCAAGATATATGAAATGCCGAACTAACAGCTGCATGTGAATGAGGAGCGGGGGCTCCCCCATCCAAATGCAGGGAGCAGCTTGGAGAGAGGCAGGCCAGAGCGATGATGAGTCCATCCCTTGCGAATAAATTGGGGTTGACTTTGTGAGGGCCTTGACGGAAGGGAAAAGGAATAGAATGAGAATGTGCTGTTGCTACGCTGCAGGATTATATTCATGGAAGATGAGGGACGGTGGTAAATGGGGGAGGCCGTGAAGCTTCATGAAACCCGAGTGCAGGGAAAATGCAGATGACCCCAAACGACGGCCTGGCTTCGCCAAAAAGCGAATCAAGGCCAGGAGTTTTTCAAATGGTTGAAAAACTATTTTTTTGTCGTCTTGCAAGGTTGATAAGCTTTTTTTTTTTATTAATATAAACAATAAATCGTTAAAATCAGTTTGGCAGAGCAAGTCATCACTTTCCTGTTACAAGATTTATGTAAACTATTTAAAGAAGCAAAGTGACAGGCCATTTCAGATAGAAAATAATAGTAAGAGCCTTTATTGTTCCATAAAGGGGAAATTTGGATGTAACAGCAGCATCAGATACAGGTTCACAGAAAAAGTTCTTAAAACAACATATAAAACACAAGATTAACAATAACAGGTTCGAGGTTTATGTTGCATATAAATATAAAGTGTTCATATTTGAATTTAGAATTATTAGAAAACACTATTTCCAGAAAACTGCAAAATGGCTGAAACACTGATTTCCTTTAAATCTCAACTAAAAACCCAGCTGTTAAGAGTTGTATTGGATACGTAATATATTACAAAATTAACTATGGCACTTGACTTAATATATAAAGTTTTGATGATTCTATGTTGCATGACTTTGTGTTTTTGTGTTTGTTATGATGTAAAGCGCATTGAAATGCCTTGCTGCTGAAATATGCTATACAAATAAAATTTGATTGATTGATAAGAGCAAATAACATAAACAATTTTAGCACTTATTAATTTTAACAACAATTAATAGGTACAACTCAAAGATGACTACACTACTCTTACTTTGATATTATTGTTTTATATTATAATGTAATATTTGGAGGCAATAAAATTAAAATATAAAACTCAATTTTAGGGTGAAAGTTGTTTGGAAGATGGCAGACACTAGTTTCAGTCTGTCAACTTTTAAAAGCAGAACTACCACTGAAGGGGAAAGGAGAGTAGTTTGATTTTGTGGTCCTGAATCAGACTGTGGGCTCATCCAAGGCACTGAATCAGTCCACTTCCCACAATCCTGTTTGCTTAACAGAAAAATCTCACCTGAAAAAGCTGTTGATGTAGCTGAAAGGTTGTATAGGTATAGAAAGGCTCCGGGTCTGGCCCATGTTCCTTGTTTCTGAATACAGAATGCAGTTCCACCTTCTGCATTCAGATACAAAGGATAAACAAAACTAAATCTTGGATCGTATATATTTTTAAAGAAAATTAGACAGACATAGCAGTCCTCAATGCAAACATGAAACTGAATTGAAACTGAATCTCGAGAAGTCGGACACAGATTCAGGCACCGGAAGCTTCTGAGGGTTGCAACCATCACAAGAGACTCACCAGCCAATCAAAGGCAGACTTTGCAGGTGACTCCAATGAATTTAGTATTCACTGACAAATTTTTTAATTATTATTTTTACCACATTTTATAAACTAGAAAGAGATCATAACCATCAACAAACTAGCAATTTAGGTATTTGGGTTCATTATCTCTTTTGGATTGATGGCTGTGGTTGTTTTACCCTCCACTGAATAACACATATAATCACTATTGAATATAAAAACAAGTTCATTTTAAAGGTTTAACCCTCTCCAGGCAGACGTTGCAAATCTGCAAATCAGACGTTGCCTAAAGACATGGTGCCTAAAGACATGGTGCCTAAAGACATGGTGCATCGTTTTTTGCCCTCTCCAGGCAGACGTTGCAGATTTGCAGACTGGCTTGATGATGTTTTTGATAATTTTGACTATTTTGAAAAAAAGTCTGAATTGTATATTACTACCCCATATGATCATTTTCTCCAAATATCAGATTTTTCCTGCAACTAGAACTTAATTTGAGCC
The DNA here is from genome assembly GCA_903066825.1 of Alfaro cultratus. Lineage (NCBI taxonomy): Eukaryota > Metazoa > Chordata > Actinopteri > Cyprinodontiformes > Poeciliidae > Alfaro > Alfaro cultratus. Next base: position 9,178 of record CAEFZX010016426.1, on the reverse strand, counting down.
TGAGAGGGTTACAACATTAACCAATATTAAAAGTTAATAACTTATGGTTTATTATTGGTATTTGCAAAGCTTTTCTGAATTTCTAAATTAGCTAAATAAACTCATTAATATTTGAAGTGCATTAACAGAAACTCTGGAGCAGGGCACTTCAGGTCATGGAAACATAGAGACCAGGCGTGTGGGATAAGAAGTTATGATGCCCATCAGGGGTGTTTTAAAATAAAACTGAGGGAAAGCAGCTCTTGTGGGTGAAAAATTTGATCAGCGTGTTTGTGGACGTTATTATTATTATTACTAAAATCAATTTGAGCTGAATAAGATGTAGCTCTAAATTTTGTAGCACTTCTATTTTTTTTTATCTTAAGATTTTTTTTGCCATTGGATTTTTCTTTTCTTCCTTTAAAAGGGCAAAGCCTCATTTGAATATTCATAAACAGCTCTCTCTGTAGACCTCTGCCTTTGAACGCATTAGTGAAACAGAACGTTTTCCTTTTCTTTAACAAATGCAACAGTAACATTGCCATAAAAGTGCATGGCTTTCTGAAGGGGGTTGTTCAACTTGAGAAAATAACAAATCCTTTTAAACATACAGCTTTTTAAATGTAGCCATGAAGTTGAACAATTACATTTTTTAGACCTCCCACAGCAAGAAATGGTGCTAATTACCATTAGATTGCCTCAGCATGATGAGATGAACTGGTATCACACAGGTGCAATTGTCACATTGTTTTGTTGAATAATGAAGGAGCTGACATTAACTTGTTTCAAGGGCTTGTTAAAATTTGAGCAGGAAAACCAAACTTGCTCTTTGAAAGGTCTCATGAGCAAAAAGGTGAAGGTATAAAATCCATTGCTGTGACCTAGTCTTGGTGAACAACGACAAGCGGAAAAGGAACATTTAAATGTCTGATTTAGGGTTTGATTTAAGAAACAACATTGTGAGCCTTATACTGAGTTAACCATTTAACATGTGCCAGGCTGGGTGCTTACAGCAATGCATTGTGGGTACAGTGTAAATTAAATTTGATGCACTACATCATTGTATCATGAGTACAATGATATAAAACAGAGCAGTATCTCTTTTGGAATTGTTACACAAGAATATCCTGGAAAGATGTGACACACGTTTCTTTGAAATTTTTTTAAAAGTACTTTAAGAACTGAGGAATACAGAAAAAATTAAACATGGATGGTATTGTCAATAGAGAACAAGATATATAAATAAATGAAGTATTTAAGGGAATTATAGAATATGCTATTTTAATACCAAAACTGAATTGGTGGTCAAGGGTTGTAATCTTTCAAGGGCCAATATAATTTGAGTGGTTTTAGCATTTAGACTTGATGACTAAATATCAAGTTGATGGGTTATCACCAATAACAACACACCTTTAGTACCTAGAAATATGATTTCTATATGCTATATACTTCATATTTCTTTATACTACTGGTAGATAAAAATAAAATTCACTAAAGGTGGCAATCAGGTAAAACTGCAGCACGGCAGTTTTATTACTGTTCATTACTCTGATGAACAGGTTGACTTGGAAGAAGTGAAAGCAAAATGGCCAAGCAGCTTGTGACCTTCCTTGACTGAGGTCTGCTGTCACAAATCAGTAGTTTCTTCAATTTCTAGAGAAGCTCACGTTGTACTTGATGGCATTGTTTTCCAAAAACATTCCATGAATTGCCCCTGCAGTTGTTTTCTGTGCTCAGAAAGACAAACTTTGCTTTCATACCACAGCCCCAAGGCTGACCCTCATTTGCATACACATGCAAAGGTAAGAACACTAACATCTTTGCTCATGTTTGACAGGAAAGCTTTCGTCCCCCATGTAACACATGCAGTGTGTAGTCACATATTTACCCTTTACCACCAATTTACAGTTGCATAACTGACCTTACATTTAGAAATGACTCTTGCCTGTAGTTCGATATGTGATGACGAAATAATCCAAGATGAGAAAAAGGAGTGCTACAGAACGCATGAATAAGTCACAATTTATTTCTTTTCAAATTCAAGCTCTGACAACATGACAGGAGGTATTTGTTCACAATTATCAGGTTTTGCCATATTTCAGAGCCTGTGAATTGTGAGTAATCCTGTCATGGTGCACAGTTGTGGGTGTAGGAGTGTAACTACATGGCAGGGGGAGAAAGGTTTAAGGGGGATGCCAGCGGTCTGAGTGGAGTACACAGCTTGTTACCCAGACATGAGGACGAGTGGCTGGACTCATGGTGAGGAAGACAAGCTCCCTGCAGGGGAGCGATGGCGGTGTGCAGACGGACAGCATGATAAATGAGGGAGGAAAGCTACAGGAGGCCATAAATCAATATCTCCTTTTCTCTTCTCTCTTTTAAGGTTGATACTCCCCTACCCATCTTCTTGTCCTGTCTTATTTTAAAGATGATGGAAGAACACCCTGAATTAACACACTGCCTGAGTTTTGACTGTCAAGGTTTTTAAGTTTAAGGCTTGCAAAAAAAATGAAAGCATGAAGACAAGCTGCAAGTCAAAAACAAATCAACAAAAAAGTAAAAAAATAAAATAAAATCTTTCCTATTTTCACCAAAGCTTGCTTTGCCAACACATCAGAGGAAGGGAAAAGTGTGTGAATTGCGTATTCGACTTGACATTGCATCATTCAACAGCCGATAGTTGGCACACAGTGAACTCTGGTCGCTGACCAGCAAATTCCCAGACAAGATATAGTTTCCCAGACATCCCTGGAGTTCAGAAGCAATTTATGAGGACAAAGATCCAGATCCATATGTCATATTTATCCTATATATCTTTATTTTTATGCTGCATAGATTTCCATGCAATAATGAACCTGAGACTAAAATAACAGCAACAAAACATGGGGTAAACATGTCTGAAGCACACAGAAGCAAAGGTTCTGAAAAACTTAAATATATCATTTGGTTTATAATGCATAACAGAAAATTAATACATAATGTAATATTAAATATGGACTTGGCTTTCATGACATCAATTATTAGCTTGCGACCTGTTGCCATTACGGTGGAAATTTTTGTAGCAGAAACTTTCCCATGAAGTAAGAGTGAATAGTTAAGGTGATGCATTTTCTTAATGTAAAAACATTAACTGAACATACTGTATATGCCACTACAAAACTAATCCAACTCCTCTACCATAAGAATCCAATAAATCACCATAATAATGCCTCTGACTTTTATGCAATCCAGTTTTGTTACGGGCATGCTTATAAGTAACCAACATTATCTTGTCAAATGGTATAAATCGATGTGTTTTGACATGTTGCAATCACATACTGCAACGTACTTTCGCTGAACTTTTATATTTTGACAGGCTGGGCGAGGAGAGAGCAGAGAAGCAACAAAATAATTCAAAGTAACCTTGAAGGGACTGCAAACATCTACAGTACAGATTGAATAATCTGTCACCATGACAATTAGTTGTGGACTTTGTAGATATCTATGGTGTCAAGACAAACAGCCACTGTTAAAAGAAAGTCATTTTGTAGAGGACGGTGGCCTAGCCCAATGACTACAGTTGCTATGAGAGGACAGAAACTAACACTGTACTTCAACCCCACGATGAAACATGTCAGGTTCACACAGAAAGATTTCAAAATTATCAGTTGATTTTCAAAACCGGAGAGGCCACACACGATAATTAAAAATGATAGATATAACAGGTTTGTTCCGACACTTTATGGTGTACAACCAAACAGCAAACACAACACTCTACACATCAACAGATTCTATTTAAACATTCAGATGTACTGTAAGACACAAAATCTTGCAAAACCTCTCAAGATCAAACTTGACATCAGAGTAAACAAACATGTCCGAGGAGGCAGAAGCAATAGCGACAGTTTGGGGAGGATTTTTAACAGAAAAAAATAAAAATAAAAACGGGCATCCTTAAGATTGTCATAAGGGGAAAATCCAGTAAGAAAGTCGGTATGTAAACCTGAAGAGATTGTAAATGATTTGCATTACAATGTATTTGTTTACATTTCTAGAAATTAAAGTGCTGGAATGTTTAACTCCAGATCTAAATCCAAATGAGAATCTGTGGCAAACTTATTCGCCTGTAGTTGTACACTGAAAACAACTGTGTGCCATGCAAATGTATTTGTTTTGCATTCCACTATAATGCATTGTTTTGCTTTGGTCAGTGATATAAAATCTTGATAAGTTATATTGAAAATTGTGAACACAAAATGCAAAGTACACTGGGTATTGGTGATTTTACAGATCACTGTAGTTTTAAAGTAATTTCCATTCAAATTGGCATTTCAGCTTCTTTTCAGAGTCGAAAACTAGTTGGCTCTAGCAAATGTCTTAATATAAGCTTGTCTGTCTATGGTTGAGTTCTAACAATCCCAACAATGTTTTACTGATAGCAAACATGAGTGTTAGTCAATTGAAATTTCCCAAGATTTCATTCACCAGTTCAGAGACCATCTTATAAGCCAGCGGTTCCCAAAGTGTGGGAAGCAGCATGGATGAATGAAAAAAACAAAACAGTTACACAAAAGTGTTTCACTGTAAATATGGTTTGTACGTAGTTTGTTTTGTTGCAACCTGAAGTGTGAAATAAACTTCAGTGGAGTTTGAAAACAAAATACATGTATAACGATGGTTGAACGATGTGTGTGCCCAGTTGATTTTTTGTTTTTCTTTGTTGGGGGGGATTTTGTTGTAATCCATAGGGGCCCAGAAAATCTTTGGAAACCACTGTAATAAGCTATGAACCTTATGTAGGGTGAAATGGTAATATCATTAAACAATTGTTATTTTTCTGACTGTAATGAGTGTAAAAACTAAACTGTGTACTTCCTAACATTATGGTAGCTGGAGCAGTTTGTTTAAGGAGATGTGGAACTAGGTCTTTGAATACGAGGCATTTGTTTGACAGTTCTGTACATTCAGCAAGAGTTGATAAAACTGCTTATAATATGCTGCTTGCTATATGGAGCTAAATTAGTATGTCATTCCTAAAGGTTTTGGAATGATATAAAGCATTTAGGTTGGTGCCAGACTTCAGTAAAACTCTTCATTCACCATTTTGATGTGGTAATTAGGCAGAATATAAAACACCTTTTACTGTCAAGCTGCACTAAATGGTTAGTGGGTTGAGATGAAACACATGACAGGAATGAGACGAACAACACAGCCCGCAGTGTATTGAGGGAAAAATTAACCACGCATTCAGAAATGTAACAATTTCTACCCATTTAAATAGAAATTCCCAACTGTTCATTGTACTGTCTGTGTTTTGAGGTTAATTCTAATCAATACGTGAGGCCGTTTATTTCTCCAAAATTACATATTTGATAGATTTTTATGCTTTTCATTTTAAGATTTCTGTCCTTTAGAGGTGTGCAGTCAGAGAGCAGTGACGGGGAGGGAGGAAGAAGGGTGTCTCTGTTGGGGGGCCCCTACGGAGCATCATTGTTTTCATGCAGACATCCTGTGTTCGGCTAAGCTGATTTGAAAAGGCATTCGTGCAAACCAGTAACACCCAGAACACAGTGGCTGGCAGAGAATATACCAGCAGGACATCATCTGGCAGCATCCTGGGAAATGGGTGGTGATACCGAGCTGCTGTGAAATTCTGATTAGAGACGAATACCATGAACCCTTAGCAACTGTTTTGGATGACAGAAAGGATAAAAAAAAATCTACTTAGAAGAACAAAACATATTATAGGAACAAATCAGAGCTTGTAGAGTTTAAAAATGGGATTACATGCAATTTCTACACAAATGTGCCAAGAATTAGTATTTAACCGCCCTTCCCTCCGTCACTCCGATACCCCCAAATAAAACAGTGCAACAAAACACCATCTGAGTTTCTGCCACTAACCTACAAAGTGGATTGTCAACATTTGCTGGGATAATTTTGTGATTACGATTTAGACTAAGGACTGGAATCATCGTTTTGGGTCAGCTGAAATAACTGACCCATAAACCCATGAGGACGTTGACAGTTGCTAAGTGTTCTGTTTGAATGGAATAATTTCTCTCTTCCAATTTGTGCGCTTGTGTTTGGGAACAGAGACAAAGGATAGCCAAGAGAACGAAATGGAAGTTGTACATCTTGACCCCAACAGATACTCGTCCTGAACAAACATATGTGAAACACGAGTCCTGCTAAGGCAATGTCTTCAAAAGAGAACTTTCTAGATTTCTGTCAATGACTTGGGATTCTATTTGTGAGCTAGCGTAAGCGACCTACATTCTAAGTTTGTTATATAGGAACAAACATAAAATTTTAATCCTCTCTCCATTGGGCTCTGTAGAGTTGAGCTTGAGAAGCGAACAATGCGTCATACATCATTCAAAGATGCTCCAATAAACGAGCAAACACAAAAGACAGCCATTATCTTCAAATTACAGCGCTCCGCTATCAACACGGTGGAACCGGAAATTTGTCTGTCCTAATAATTAAATGCGGAAGTGTAGCATGCATACAGCCCATGAAAGTGATCATTCATATCTGATCCAATACCTGATTGCTTGGTTTGATGCTCAGCTATGTGTACCTCGCTACCTTGTTCCCAAAAATCATTTTATTCATTCCAACCATACTTGTGAGAGAGTATTTATCGTCTTGTATGACTCTGTTGCTTTTTTTCCTTCTGCCTGCTCCATAAACCTAACCAAGACTGTGTCAAGCACAAATTTTAAAAGAATCAAAAATCAACACAAGTGGAGCGAAAGTGGCAGCAAAACTACCAATCAGATTTTCCAATCATTTTCAACCCTGATGTAGTTATGGGCTCTTTTCAGTGCCTAGGTTTTTCTCAGTCAAGGTGAAAAGAACAAAACTGTGTACTTTTTGCTTAACCCTTTACTTAAATGCCTATTTGGCGATTGTAATATTCTTTAGTGCAGTATACCAGTACAGCAGAAGGTATCTAATGTTTACTCCTTCACAAATTGATTATCTTGTTTACAGCTTCTCAGCTTCAATGCACACATTACAGGACAATGCTTCCCTCTGAAAAGAAGGTAATCAGTCTGAGATGGCTGGCTCCTTGATTTAAAAGCTCTCTACTTGAAAACAAACATACAGAAAGAAATGAAAAAGATGGGAAGCACAAATTCTGATAGTTATTTTACCCTGTTATTTCATTATATTTAGTTATTTATAGAAAGGTTGCTGAACACAGTTGTTAATGATGTTGTGATTATTTCTGTTGGAAATAGTCCAGAAAAGGCACAGTGGCAGGCTACAAATAACAGTCAGTGACTCCTTTAACCTCAACAGTTTTGGTAAAACCAAAGAATAATGATTATTATACCAAACACTTCTCCAATGGCATTTAAATATCATCTCTCTTGGATAATCTTTATATATATATATATATATATATATATATATATATATATTTCTCAAATTTGAACGTAGACATGCCTAGAGTTTTACTATGAGGTTCAATCTTTAACAATTTCAAGGAACACCTAGAACATGTCACACCTTCAGGTTAAATTTTAAAAAATCATATCTTTATTTTATAGACAATATTAATTGGTAATATTTATACCACCATGTTCTGGCACTCCTGTTATAGTGCAGCTAATATTTGGATGGTTACCTCGAGACAAAAATTTGCCTTGTTACAAGTGACTCTGCAAGAGACAGCGTTTGACAAAATAACTCTGAGGCTGTTCATTTCCGACTTTAGTGCGCATGAGGAAGATCAAGATAGCGATCAATGACTTTTCCTGGCAAGTGTCTTGGAGGGTTCTGTCCTTAACGTGAGAATTACCTTTTTGTTTCAAACTAGATCAAACTGACCCACAAATATATTTTGTTCACAGTAGTTATAGTAAAAAGCATAAATTAGTTGGGATTTTCTATGGCTTTACCTCAATAGACTCAAATATCAGCTATCTTGACAGAACAATGACAGTTTGATAAAAACAAATTTCAAACTATGTGCCAAAGCCCTTTAGATTTTTGCTTTGTTTTGTTTTGTTTTTAAGTGCCAGTGAGAGCAGCTTTATGAACCGAGCAGACATCCGGCTTGATGCATCCTCCGTTATTTACTCATGTGTATCAGGACTTCCCATGAGTGTCGAGCAAACAAGAGTGGCCTGCAGAGAGCTGTCTCTCATCACATCCCTCCTTCGTACTCCCAGCAACACCATCCATGGGCAAATATTTAACTTGAGATAAGTTTCAAATGACTAGGAAATCTAAGAAATCAAATTCCTTGGCAAAAAGGGGAAGGACACCTTCTCCTTTTTCAATTGAAGCACAGATTGAAAAATACAAAATTCCATCAGATATCAGTTTTATTTATTTTCTAAATATCAAACACAAAGAATAAATACATGGTCTCAAGATTAAATAAATATTGAAAAGAAATTGATAATTTAATACTGGTAAATAAAACCCTTGCCTTTTGTCTTTCACACAGAGCACAATTAATCAATCAAGTATCACTCTTAGTTCCTTTTAGCACTTATTTGTGGAAAATAAAAATAACAGATTTCATACAAGTGCAAATTTGTTACTGAAAACCCCACACAAAAATGAGCAGTTTTGTTTAGAAATGATCAAAACTCAGCTCTTTAAAAAGAAATGAAAAATCACAAAAGTGGTTCTCTCTGAAATAAACAGCTGGATTAGAACATACAAATTTTAACTTTTTTTTTTTTCCAGCTGACTCTGGCTTCCTCCCACAGTCCAAAAACATGACTGTCAGGTCAACTGGTTTCTCTAAATTCTCGTTATGTTTGCGTGTGTGTGTGTGTGTGTATGGTTGCTTGTGTTGCAGGGTATAATACTCACATGATCCTGATAATTTAAGATCTAATTGTTTTGATTATTCACATTAATTTAGTTTGGTTTGTGTAAGGAATGTATTTGGGTCCTTTGTTTGGAAGAGGGGTGCGTTGGCGCCATAATCAAAAGAGTCCACTAGGGGGACTAGTGCGCCTTTCTCTATATTCAATACACGAGTGAGTGAAAGCGCACTGATTCCATCCCAGTGATTTCTTTCTTACATTTTGTCCTTTTATAAGGTAGGAAATCAGATATAACTATCAAGAGACTGACATGTGGATGAATGTTAGCCCTGTATGTGTGAATTTGTATGTATTTAGTTTATATTGCTTTAAATTGATGTGCGACAAGTGTTTGGCTAATTAACCTAGCTCTGTTGCTAACG